>JAOTRH010400466.1:0-35021 GCA_034768845.1 Heliamphora exappendiculata
AAAAGTTTTAATCTTGAGCTTGTTTCGGCGATTGCCCGCCTAGTTTTTATTTTTTGAAAAATTATTTACAAATTAATGATCTTGTTAATTTGCTTCCAACAGATATAACATACAAATTATCTACCGATGCATCAGAACGAGTAAAATGTTTATTTTTCTTAATAACCACATAGTCATTAAAATGAATAGAATATTTGTCATTTATTAAGTTAGAAACCGTAATTAAATTTCTTCTAATTGAAGGTAGATAAAGACAATCTTTCAAAATTAAAATCCTATCTCTACTAATATTAAGAGTGACATCTCCTACTGCAACTGCTGCCACCTGGTATTATTACCCATATGTAGGTATATTTTTTCATCACTAAGCTGCCTGATTTTTTGGAACTCTTGCAAAGAATTACAGACATGATTAGTGGCTCCCGTATCTACACACTAGGTACTGGTAGATAATACCACTAAACATGTTTCAACCATTAGTGAACAGAAATTATCTCATTTATTCTGCTTACTGAGAAAAATTGAGCACTGCTTTTTTCAATGCCCAAACTGGTTACAGTGACAGCACTTGCCTCTCGGCTTCTTCACACCAGCTTTTGGCCCCTTTGCTGCTTTTGGACCTGTGCCTCCCTATTTCTGAATCTTTTTCTTTTTCTTCTTCTTGCCTTTCAGCTTATAGGAAGAACCTTTTTCAATCACATGCACAGAACTTGACTTCCTAAGAACACCCTCAGCTGCTTGAAATTCTTTAAGAAGTTATGCCAATGAAAAGCTGAGCTTATTCATGGAATAATTCTAGCAGAACTACTTAAAACTATCAGGCAATGATTGGAGTATGATATCGACCTGGGTTCTCCATCAATTTCAACTCCTAAGATTTCCAGTTCATTCAGAAGGCTGAACATTTTCAGAACATGATCCCTAACTGGGGTGCCTTGAGCCATGCTTGTATTCATAAGAGATTTCATGGCCACATGCCTAATAGCACGATTTTGATCCCCAAACATTTTTTTAAGGTTTATAATCATGTCATAGGCACTGGGTATAGACTGATGCTAATGCTGAAAAATATTTAACATAGAAGCCAAAATATAACTGCAAGCCATCTTATCAGCTTTCGGCCACTTCTGATAAGTTCGGGTTTCCTGTTCGGTCACCCCCTCATTAGGTACTGGTGGAAAAATCTAAGACAATACAAATTTATAGTCCTCAGCAGTTAAGACATTGCCCAAATTCCTTTTCCAGTTTACATAGTTTGGTCCCATTAATTTGTTTTCTTTGAATATGGTCGCGAGTGGATTGAAAACTATTTTAATCCTAAGAATCACATAATTAAAATAACCGTTAATTATGACGAGCAAAACTTTGAATTTATTTTAAATTTTGTTTCCTCCACCATTTAAAAAAAAACTCGCTAGTAGTCTGGTACCTTGTGAATAGCATGCCACAATGGGAGGACGTCTACTATCCATCGTTTGTCTAGATAGGCAAACTCCTATTAATTTTACTATTTAGTCAACAGACTATACCAAGTAAAATTAAAAAGCTGACATAGCTTTGGTCCATTAAATAATAGCAGTGACTCAGATAGAGAGGATACTATTATTTACAACTGCGTATTAACTACCACCTAATCCCAAATCAATCACTTCACAATGAATCCTTCAGATGGAGAAGTGATCCACACTAACAATTATCTAGAATTATCCATAAAGGAGGTTCGTACTGGCGATACTGCAATTAATCCTTTTTAATTGGGAGGAAGGCCTTACTGTCAACTCGTATAATTAATTACATTACCTACGAACTAATCATAGAAACTGCGGGATTTATTTGTGAATAAATTTTCTCTCCCACTTATATTTTTAAAATATTTTTTAGGATTACAAAAATTCGTTTAATTAAAATAAATTTATTAATTTTGAAAACTACACGATCCGAAAGATTTCAAAACATCTTTCTATATACACATTCCGAAATATTTCGGTTTGTCAAACCATCTTTTTGTGTTTTAATGCGTAACAAATAAAATTTGATGCATGCACAATTTTTTCTTTGCTTTACAGCTAAGTTAGTGATTAAAGGCATTCAAATATTTTATTTTTACGTTACACATTTTTTAACAAAAAATTTATTAAGATTAAATATTTTTTATTTAATTAATTCAAAATTCAGAATTAATTTCTATATTTTTACAAGATATCCGATTTTAAAAAATTAATCTTAAATGTGTTATTTTATAAAAAGAAAATATCTAAAAAAATTCATTTAATTAAAAAACTTTTAATTAAAAAAACTTAATTATATTTTCCTTTACAAATATTAATTAAAACCGAATTTTTTTAATTGATTAAATTAACAGAAATAAATAAAACAAATATTCATCATTCACGCAGTTGAAAAGAATATAAATGCAAGATGTGTATATGTCCCAATTTTATGATCAAACAGAAACTCTATTAAGTTTCAGTCTCCTGTTCAAAGATTAACTCATAATCTTCCAATTCTTATCTGAATCAGCTTCCAGTATCTAAGTTGTATCAAGATTTCTCGATATGCAATGTTGTACAAATACAACACTATTTGGATCATTACATATCAGAAAAACTGCCCTCAAGAGACCTAAAATCTAGCCACCATCGCCGGCCCACTTGCGCCACCGACGCCACCGCATGCCTCCACTTCAGGCGGCTTTTGCTGCCTCGTTTGAGCTTCATTCTCGACCTCATTTTTTTTGAAAAATAGCTTACGAAAAATACTATTTTTTTATAAAAATGTCGATTCAAAAATAGCTCAAAAAATAGCTTTCGATGGCCGCCGAAACAGCCCCGCCGCACAGCCCTATGCCGCCGCCTGTTGCCGCCGCTTGTTTCGGCTTTTTTCGTGGTCGTTTTGGTTCCCGTTTTCTCCTATTTTAACACTGATATCCAGTAACATGTTTCCTTGAAGAACACCTCAAAAATAGTCCTGAAAGAGCTCAAAAACATCCCCGAGCAGCCTTGGTGCCGCCATTGAAAACCGCCGCCGCCGCCACTGCCTATTTTTCTTTCGTCTTTTGCGGCTGTTTTTTCTCATCTTTTTGAATTGTTCTCCGGCATTGTATATTGCTATTTTATGCCTAAAAACTTCTTAAAACCAGTCTCGATAACGTCGTAAAAATCCATCGAAAAATAGTCTCAATCCGCCGCTGGAGCTGCCGCCGCCAGTGCTGATTTTTCGCTGGTTATTTCTAGTTTTTAGTCTTGTTTTGCTACTATTTTTTAATGCCTAAAATCTGCAAAAAACTTACTTAAAAACTATTTCAAAAACCATTAAAAAACCACTGCGATCCGTGGACCGAAAAACTCAAAACCACTGCTGGTGCCACCGCCTATTCTTCGTGTTCTTGAGTATTCAAACCTGTTCTTACTTATTCTAAATAATATTTAAAAACAAATAAAAGCTTTTACATCAAAAATCTATGACCCATAGGCTCACATTTGAACTAAAAAGTTTAAACTATCATGATCAACCCTCGTGATTAAAAAAATTAAATAATCATCATCATTCAACCATTCAATCAAATATGAATAAAATAATGATCACAAATCGGGATTAAAACGCCTGCAAAATAAAATTAGCACAGTTTTAAATCTACCCGATTTCTCAATTAACCATAGATAAAATCAAAATGGCTCTGATACAAATTGTGAGAGGTCGCTTTTCTTTTTGTAACACACACACACACACACACACACACACACACACACACACACATATATATATATATATATATATATATACACACACACATTTGACATGTTTATATGTGTTTTGATGCATGTTTAGGTTTAAATATGCATGCGGGGTTGGTCCCTGGGGCTACCGGGAGTTGCGATTCAAATTTTAAAAATTTAAAAAAAAAAGAAGATATTTTAGAGGCCTATAAATATCTGGAGTTAGATATTTTCAAAAGATATTTTCAAAACTTCTCGACTAAATTTTCTCATTTTCTCTCTACATTCTCTTTAACTTCTTGGGGGGTCGAGAGCTTGGTTTTTGACGATCCAACAGCCGGCCCTTGTTGTTGGCATTGTGGTCTACGCATCCATCCATTCAGACATAATTTTATTTTGGCGAAACTCGATTTTGCATGTGGATCATGGCATCGAGTTTTTGACTCACCGAGATTAGATCTTAGACTGTATAGTTGTTAAAGGGTGTTACGTGTAATCTTATTCATCTTTACCATTTCAAATGCATAAAAATGTGGTTTATGTTCGATAAATTGGGTTTTTTGGTTTAAAACCATTTTTCGTCGTTTCAGTTGGATGATTTCGGGTTTTGATGGTTTCTTTCGAAACTTTAATGATAGTCCTCCGTTTAGATATGCCCCTGGGTATCAAAACAGGTGTTTGGAGGCTTGATTTTTGGGTTTAAACAAGTTTTGTGTTGAAAAACCTGACCTATTTTCTGAGAAGCTGAAACTGGTTTGGGACCAATCGATCGGTTTAGGCAGTTTTGAGAACTTTGATGTTTTTGGATCTGGCTTTCCTCGTGTGACGTTTATCCGATGGAATTATGAGGTCCTTTGGTTTCCAAAAGGATATTCGTGGTTTTTAAAAGGATGGTTTGAAAATTGAGTTTTGAGAAAACTTTGAGAAACGTGTTTTTAGAAGTTTGGAGCTAACCTTTGGGGTTGAGTCTCAACTTTGTATATGTTTTGTTTGATCTCCATGTTGATGGATTGATCTTTATACATGTTTAATGTATAAATATGGAAACATTTTGATTTTGTGAAATGATTCTCTAGATGTACCAGGATAACGGGTATGTGGCACGAGTTACCCTCGGTGGAAGTCCGAAAACGTGCGCAGAGTAAGTACCTTTATCCTTCGGGGTAGTTCCCATAAAGAAGGTGTAGGTGCTTTTGTTTTTCAGTTTTAGTCTGTAAAATCAGTAGTTACGTTGTGGTGGTTCCGTATACAACTTGTCATTACCTAATAGATATTAAATGATTCTGGGATTAGGTAATGGGCAAGAGTCTATAGTTATCACCTCTGTCCCATTATGACAGAGTTGGTACATAGGATTTATTTCTCTTTTCTCGATTGTGTGATCCGAGTGAAAAAATAACGTTTTGGTTACAGTCTTCTTTGACTGTTACTTGCATTAGTTTTAATGCTTAGTTTGATTGTGGTTGAGTTAGCTCCCACCATATGATTGCATATCCTGCTTTATAGCTTTATTGTCTGTTTCTATTGGCCTTCGGCTCACGGTGTGGGATTTTCTTGTCAAACCATTTTCAGGTAATGAGGTTGATGATCACGAGGAGTTGATCTAGTGGTGTCTGCGATGGTGGAAGATTTTATAGTCTTCCTTTTGTATGCCTATTTCTGAAGGCGTATTTTGTACGCCTTGGGACAATATAATTATGCATGTTAGAATTTGATGTTTTCTGTTTGTGAGAGTTAAATTTTGGGTATTCTTCTAATTTCAACAGGTGGATTTGATTGTATAAAAATCTATTTTTCTTAAACCTGGTGTTTGGTGGATTTTCACGTGACCCAGGATTTTGGGACGTGACAACTTGGTATCAGAGCTTTGAGTTCAAATACCTAAGAGTCGTGGAAAGAGGGTTTATCACATGGTAAGGTTGATTACGTATGCTTGCTTGCATGTGTTTAAACATTTTTATAACATGCCGATAGCTTGTTGAACATGATAGTTTGCGTATATGTGGGAATGGAAGTTGAATCTCAGGATTGATTTGTCTTGCCTTAGGCATTTGGATTAACATAGTTGGAAGCCAAGTTAGAAACGCGTTTGGCCGATGTATTTTCTACCAAAGAATCTGACTACGTTACCCAAATTGACGCGTCTGTCTTGTTTGTTCTCCTCGGTATGTGGGACATGTTTACGTAATCTTAAGTAGCTATGTGATAGCATGCTTATGTGTGTTATGTTTTAGGCATGAAAGATTATTTTGTTATATTGCCTGCATATGGAATTATGTCCACACGGGGAGGACGGGGACGAGGTCGTGACCGAGGCCGTGGCTGAGGTCGAGCATATGTTTAAGTTCTGGAGGAGGGGGATGTTCATGCCCTACAGGAACAGGTCGGTGGTGCTGACATCATACAGGAGATGCTTGCCACTATGAGAGCAATGGCTAAGGCATCTAGGGCAGCAGTGAGGGCTCCTGAGCCAAGGGCTTCTGCAGTAATGAGGGAATTTTGGCAATTGGATCCTCCGATCTTTTTTGGGGAGCCGAACCCCAAAGTTGCTACTGAGTGGTTGGAAGTGACCACAACTATCTTCGATACTCTAGATATCGAGGAGGATGCTTTGCGTGTGAAGTTGGCGGCATTCCAACTGTGGGAGGATGCTAGGGAGTGGTGGAAGTTTTCCAAAACCATGGTGGATGACACGTGGGTCGCTTTCACGAGGGTCTTCTTGCAAAAGTACTTCCCGAGATCTTCGAGAGATACATACCGAGAGGAGTTTCTTTCCCTTGTTCAGGGGAACTTTACTGTGGTCCAGTATGAGGCCAAGTTCGTGAATCCGTCACGGTTCGCAGCTGAGATGGTATCTACGGAGGAGTTGCGCACTAGAAGGTTTGAGAGGGGCCTTCGACCTACCATCAAGGATAAAATTGTAGCTCTGGGTCTGGATGTGTACATCGCACTGGTGGAAGCCGCTATCCGAGTAGAGAACTCGTTGGTAGAGAGCCGCAGAGTTAGAGAGAGTGGGAGTCAACAGGGCAGTGGAGATGCACAATTCCAGAGGCACGGGAAAAAGCACCAAAGGTCGTCTGGACCTACTTCTCATTTTGCCAGATCGTATAAGCCGCAGTCGTCCACACCTGCATCTTCAGTGGCCTCGACAGGAAGGCCATAGCAAAGAGAGCTGATTTATTATCGATGCGAACAACCGGGGCATCATTCATTTGAGTGCTCACAAAAGGGCCAGGTCTAGAGTTCAGCATCTGTTCAGTCACATGCGGGAGGCCCAACAGTATGCTTTGGGTGTGGTCAGTCTGGGCATATTCATAAATTCTATCCTCGAGAAAGGAGTGTCCAGGGTGCGACCGGAGCGTTAGCTACTCCATCTGCACAGAGACGGAAAACTCCTCAGCAACCTAGGGCCCAGACATCTAGGTTTACAGAAGGAGGTGCCTTAGCATAGTCTATGAGGCAGCCGACGACTCAGGGTTATGGTGGGCAGACCAGACCACCGTAGGCCAGAGCTTATGTTCTTGCTGATCACCGTGCTTCCAAAGCACCAGTTGCACCTGATGCTGCAGCTACTCCAGCCATGATCAGAGGTACTCTTCTAGTCTGTAGATCATGGGCGAGTGTTCTCATCAACACTGGAGCATCACATTCTTTTATCTTATCTGCTTTTGCATCTGCATTGGGGTTACAGACAGACCCGTTGGGTAGTGCGTTGAGAGTAGAGACCCCAGTCAGTGGGAATGTGGTGTTGGGTAGAGTTTGCAGATCCTGCGAGTTAGGAATTGTCAGTCATTGTCTAGAGTTTGATTTTATCATTCTAGACATGATCACGTTTGATGTCATCCTAGGAATGAACTGGCTGACTACCTCCCGTGCCTTTATAGATTGTGAGCGACGAAGGGTGTTGATCTGTACATCGGAGGGTGACTTCTTTTACTTTGTGGGTGATCGGGATGAGGGCTTGGTGTTTATGCCCGGTGTTGCTTGGGTTCGAGGGAACTTGGGTTCCTTCTTTTCTACTCTTAGGTTGGAAGAGACAGTTGGGGTCTGAAAGGAGTTACCCCCCGTGGTTTGTGATTACCCATATGTCTTTCTAGACGATTTGTTTGAGTTTCCACCGAGCCGTGATGTGGAGTTCTCCATTGATCTTGTCCCGGGAGCTGCTCCCATCTCTATGCTGTCTTACTTCTTTGCACCGGCTGAGTAGCGAGAACTCAAGGTGCAGCTATAGGAGTTGCTTGACAAAGGGTTTGTACGACCGAGTACGTCGCCGTGGGGAGCTCCAGCTATTTTCGCAAAGAAGGATGGGTCCTTGAGACTATGCATAGACTACAGGAAGCTGAATCAGGTAACGGTGAAGAACAAGTATCCTATGTCGAGGATTGATAACTTGTTTGATCAGTTGAAGGGGTCGTGTTGCTTCTCAAAGATTGACTTGAGGTCAAGGTATCACCAGTTGAGGATTAGGGATGAGGACATAGCGAAGACCGTCTTTCAGACTCGTTATAGTCACTACGAGTTTCTGGTCATGCCGTTCGGTTTGACGAATGCCCCTGCGATATTTATGGGTTTGATGAATCGTATCTTCCATCCTTATCTAGACATCTTTGTGGTTGTGTTCATGGATGATGATATCCTTATCTATTCATCCATGAGGGAGATGCATGAGAAGCTTCTGCATGTTATTCTATAGTTTCTGAGAGAACATCACTTGTATACGAAGTTTGAAAAGTGCGAGTTCTGGATGTCAGAGGTGAGATTCCTTGGACACGTGGTGTCGAAGGATGGGGTGCCAGTGAACTCGTCGAAGACTAATGCCGTGATGGATTTCCAGCAATCGAAGAGCGTCTTTGAGATTCACAATTTTTTTGGTTTAGCAAGTTACTATCGGATGTTCGTGAAGGACTTTTCTAGGCTGGCAGCACCTATGATGCATCTTATGCGGAAGAGAATCAGTTTTGTGTGGAGTGAGTCCTGTGAGTCAGCTTTTTAGGAGCTAAAGAAGAGATTGACCAGTGCTCCTGTGCTGATTATTCCTGAGTGGGGTTTAGGTTACACCGTGTACTGTGACGCGTCACATGATGGTTTAGGTTGCATTCTGATGCAGGGAGGTAAGGTTGTAGCTTATGGATCGCGGCAATTGAAGACACATGAGAATAACTACCCGACACACGATCTGGAGTTGGCAGCCGTGGTCTTTGCCTTGAAGACATAGCGTCACTATCTTTATGGTGAGCTCTTCAAGGTTTTCTCCAATCACAAGAGCTTAAAATACTTATTTTCGCAGAAAGACTTGAATCTACGCCAACGACGATGGATGGAGTTGTTGGAAGACTACGACTTCGATTTGTACTACCACCCGAGAAAGGAAAATGTTGTAGCTAATGCACTCAGTAGGAGTTCTCATGGTTTGTTAGCTTCTGTGGCTATACGAGAATGGAATATGCTTAGAGATGTTGGGGAGTTTGATCTGTGCCTTGGGAAGATAGGGAGAGGTGCGACCTTATATTCAGTAGCTTCACAGCCCACATTGGTTGCACGCGTGTTAAAGGCTCAGCGAACCGATCAGGAGGCTTAGATGATATGGGATTGTATTGCCAGTGTGAAGGACACAGCAGGATGGGTGGTGAGTTCAGATCAGAGTTTGAGGTTGACAGGGCGACTATTTGTGCCAGAGTCGTGTCGTGTTGAGGTGCTACATGAGTTTCATCATTCACATCTTGAAGTGCATCCAGGGGGCACGAAGATGTATCACGATCTAGGCCGTCAGTTCTACTGGAAGGGAATGAAGAGGGATGTGATCCGATTCGTTTTTCGATGCCTTACTTGTCAGCAGGTAAAGGTGGAACACCAGAGACCGGCAGGATTGTTACAGCCGTTACCTACATCTGAGTGGAAGTAGGAGGATGTCACGATGGATTTTGTATCAGGACTTTCTCGATCACCGAAGGGACACGATGCTGTTGGGGTTGTGGTTGATAGGTTGACAAAGTCTGCACACTTTCTCCCCATTCGTGTAAATGATTCAGTGGACATACTAAGCAGAATGTACATCCGAGAGATAGTCCGACTACACGGAGTACCTGTGACTATTATTTTTTATCGAGACTCGCGCTTTACATTGTGCTTTTTGTAGAGTCTTAAGGTAGCTTTGGGGACGAGTTTGACTTTCAGCACAACTTTTCACCCACAGTCCAACGGTCAGTCTAAGAGGACCATCCAAATTTTAGAAGACATGTTGAGAGCCTGTGTGCTTGATTTTTTGGGTTCTTGGGAGGATCATCCACCATTAGCAGAGTTTGCATACAACAACAGTTATCAGTCCAGTATTGGGATGGCACCGTATGAGGCTTTGTGTGGTAGGCTGTGTAGATCGCCGGTGTATTAGACAGATGTGGGTGAGACCACTGTTTTGGGGCCCGACTTAGTATGGGAGACGACATAGAAGATTGTAGTGATACACCAGCGTCTAGTGACAGCACATAGCTTCCAGAAGAGTTATGCTAATCAGAGTAGGAGCCGTTAGAGTTTGCAGTGGCAGATCACGTGTTTCTGAAAGTCTCGCCACGTAGAGGGTTGATGAGATTTGGCCGTAGCGGGAAGCTATCACCGTGCTTTATTGGACCATTCGAGATCCTGGAAAGGATTGGCATGGTAGCATACCGTCTGTCCTTGCAACCTCAGTTAGCATCTGTGCATAATGTGTTCCATGTTTCATTGCTTCGGAGGTATGAGCCTGACCCTTCACATGTGTTAGATTCGGCTGAGCTGCGAGTTGATGAGGATGTTACTTATGAGGAGCGTCTAGTGAAAATTCTTGATACGAATGAGCATGTGTTGCGGGGGAGAACAATTGCTTACGTCAAAGTCCTATGGCTTCATCACGGGGTTGAAGAAGCGACGTGCGAGCTTGAGTCTGGGGGTCGTGCGAGATAACTGGAGTTGTTTACCTCGTGACCTTGTAGCGAATTTCAGGAGGAAAATTCCTTAATGGGAAAGTTGTGAGACCCGGTCCCTTTTCTTTTTGTAACACACACACACACACACACATACACACACACAGATATATATATATATACACACATTTGACGTGTTCATTTATGTTTATGACATGTTTATATGTGTTTTGATGCATGTTTAGGTTTAAATATGCATGCGAGGTTGGTCCCCGGGGCTACCGGGAGTTATGATGCGAATTTCAAAAAAATTTTAAAAAAATGATATTTTGGACGTCTATAAATATCTTGAGTTAGATATTTTTAAAAGATATTTTTAAAACTTCTCGACCAAGTTTCCTCCTTTTCTCTCTACCTTCTCTCTAACTTCTCGACGGTCCAGGGTTTGGTTTTTGACGATCCAACAGCCGAACCTTGTTGTTGGCATCATGGTCTACGCATCCATCCGGACAGAATTTCATTCTGGCGAAGCTCGATTTTACACGTGGATCGAGGCACCGAGTTTTTAACTCACCGAGGCAGGATCCTAGACTGTATAGTTGTTAAAGGGTGTTACGTGTAATCTTATGCATCTTTACCGTTTCAAATGCATGAAAAGGTGATTTATGTTCGATAAATTAGATTTTTGGTTTAAAATCATTTTTTATCGTTTTAGTTGGATGATTTTGGGTTTTGATGGTTTCTTTCGAAGCTTTCATGATAGTCTTGGGTTTAGATATGCCCCTGGGTATCAAAACAAGTGTTTAGAGGCTTGATTTTTGGGTTTAACCAAGTTTTGTGCAAAAAAACCTGACCTATTTTCTGATAAACCGAAACTGGTTTGGGACCGATCGATCGGTCTGGGCAGTTTTGAGAATTTTGATGTTTTTGGATCTGACTTTCCTCGTGTGATGTTTATCCAATGGAATTATGAGGTCCTTTGGTTTCCAAAAGGATATCAGTGGTTTTCAAAAGTATGGTTTGAAAACAGAGTTTTGAAAAAGCTTTGAGAAACGTATTTTTTGAAGTTTAGAGCTAACCTTTGGGGTTGAGTCTCAACTTTGTAAATGTTTTGTTTGATCTCCATGTTGATGGATGGATCTTTATACATGTCTAATGTATAAATGCGAAAATGTTTTGGTTTTGTGAAATGATTCTCTAGATGTACCGGATAATAGATATGTGGCACGAGTTACCCTCGGTGGAAGTCCGAAAGTGTGCGTAGAGTAGGTACCTTTGTCCTTCAAGGTAGTTCCCGTAAAGAAGGTATAGGTGCTTTTGTTCTTCGGTTTTGGTCCGTAAAGTCAGCAATTACATTGTGCTGGCTCCGTATAAAACTTGTCATTACTTAACAGGTCTTAAATGATTCTTGGATTAGGTAATGGGCAGGAGTCTATAGTTGTCACCTCTGTCCCTTTGTGACGGAGTCGATACATAGGATTTATTTCTCTTTCCTCAGTTGTGTGATCTGAGTGGAAAAATAAGGTTTTGGTTACAATTTTCTTTAACTGTTACTTGCATTAGTTTTAATGCTTAGTTTGATTGTGGTTGAGTTAGCTCCCACTATATGATTGCATATCCTGCTTTACAGCTTTATAGTCTATTTTTATTGGATTTCGGCTCACGATGTGGGATTTTCTTGTCAAACCATTTTCAGGTAATGAGGTTGATGATCACGAGGAGTTGATCTAGTGGTGTCCGCGATGGCAGAAGATTTTATAGTCTTCCTTTTGTAAGCCTATTTCTGAAGGCTTGTTTTGTACGCCTCGGGGCGATATAATTATGCATGTTGGAACTAGATGTTTTCTGTTTAAGAGAGCTACATTTTAGGTATTCTTCTGATTTCAACAGGTGGATTTGATTGTATAAAAACCTATTTTTCTTAAACCTGGCGTTTGGTGGATTTTTACGTGACCCTGAGTTTTGGGGCGTGACACAAATTGTTCGAGGTAAACTGCCAAGATCATTGATTTGTAAACGATTTAAAAAAAAATTAAAACTGGACGGGAAATCACAAAAATAGGCTCCAGATAAACACTTTTTGATGTCAAACGATCAAAATAAAAACTCGTGCCACCACAATTAATTCAAATGAATACCTTTTGGTCGATTCTTCAACTACAAATTTTAATTTCCATAGTTGAAGCTCTGGTAAGACCTTTTACTGTATTCCCGATGCAATTACCGAACGTAGTGTGGGCTACGATCCTTCAAGAACTGAAACCGACAGAACCTGGACAACCTTAGTCTTGAAAGACAACTTATGAATTTGGTTCAGCCTACCCGAAATTTATAGGACTACAACAGGGACCTATGGAGTAATTATGGCATAGACTTCTAGTGTAACTTAGATACCCATCTAGTGGTTTTCGCAAATATGCAATTCTCTTAGCGATTTCTATAATTATGAAAACCTTACAGTAGTTTCTACAATTTTCATAAAATACTAAATTATACTTCATACCACTAAAGAACTGTAACTACACTTTTAGCCATAATCTCAAGACCAATTTGTATTGAGCTCCTATTATTAAATGCTTAATACATCTCCCCACGTTAAGATTCTAGATACCCATCAATTAAATTTAATTACTAACAATTTAATTTAATCAGTAACTTAAAAATTCCTTAAGCTATTCCGCTTAACTTATTTGACTGCTGAATAATTAAATCCACCTGCAGGATTTGGCCTAGTCAAAACTTATAAGCTTCCTTAAGGGATATCATCAATCCCGAACAATCGATACGTAGATTCCGTCAATAATTAATATTCACCATATAATTAATGTCGCTATTCAATCCACCGAGACTATTGACCCATAAAAGATTGCACCCTCTAATGAATCAAAATAACGAATATTAAATATACACAAATAATAATTATTTCAGAATTAAGAGCATATGCACTCATAATAACCATAGGGTGTAAATTAATTTATATAATCAGTATAAAATTAATTACCCCAATGCAGTTCTATTCAATATACATAAATTGTATTAGCACAGTGAGTCAGAATAATAGACAATACTATTATCTGTTTCCCGTAATCATGACAAACCTATTAAAACTCTGTACTACAATCGTATCAATGGTTTGTTCATTTCCATCTAAACTGTGAACCAAACTTATATTCTGCAAGAACCTCCAATATGGTCTTTTGGGTGCAAGCCATACTATACACACCAGATTAAATACTATACAAAATAAAGAACATCTATGCATAACATTAAATAAATGATATTCCATTCATTGCTCATTAAGATTCTCATAAAATGAAAAAATTAATTTTATTAAAATAAAATTAAATGCTAAAATCAAATAAAATCTATGATTTTTAGTATACAACCCTGATAGAATAAGGTATCAAAGCTAACTCAGTCACCCCAGAAGAGAGAAAGTGGGGAAAGAAGGACTGGGGATCTAAATGGAATACCCGAATCGCTAATATCCAGGCAAATTTTCGAGTTGGGGAGTAGTGATCAACAATCTAATCCTCGAGCAATGCTCCAATTCCAATGGGTAGGTGAGTCAAGAATCTGGCCGGGTATTAGCGGTCGTCCTCTTTGTACTTGAGTAGAGTATCAGTATTAGAATTCTCTTGCTTTTTGACCCGTCAGAGTTCTTACATCAGAATTATCCTTTGAAAATCGTACCAGATGTACGGTATTTATAGAGTTCATCAACCAATGAGGTACTGGCATGTTTTGGGACATGTTGGGATTTTTTGAGTTAGCGGTCGCCATGTCTAGAGTTGGCGGTCGCCACAAAATTCAAGCTTCCCAGGGTTTCTTATGGCGGTCACCACAATAGAGTTGGCAATCCCAAGGTTCAAAGGTGGCCACCACCACTTTGGCTAGGGTTTTCAAAAGGTTCTTATACAGGTTGCCACAATCAAAGTTGGTGGTCCCACAGTTTAAAGTTGGCAGTTCAAGGTTTGGACACAATAGGTTCACTGGTTTGAAGGATTTGATCATTTGGCTTGGATACTAAGTTTGGATCATTCCTCGAGGATCATTTAGAAACATCATTTCACTTGATTTCATCATCGAAAACACCCAGATCAACCTAAGATTAGGCGGGCTCAAATTGGGGTGTCTATAGTTGCCCTTCTTTAATATTACTTGCATAGCAATGCGTGATACGAGTTATATCAAAGATCTAGAAATAATATCTATTTGACCAAGTCATCAATCTTATGCCACAAGCACACAAGCATGCATATGATATTGGTCGTACTCGAATTTTTATCGAGCTGCCTACGTACTCCTTTGCGAGAGATCAGACCAAAATATAGTTCCTGGGGCAAATGAACATATCCAAGATGCAAACCATGATGCAAACATTGGTATGATCAAGCAATGCCCTAAAGATCGAGTCAAATTTTAAAGGGGGCACAATCAAACAAGCAAGTCATAGATCGAGCCAAAATCTAGTAACACAGCTGGGGATAAAATAATTAAAAGGATCGAGTCAAGATCCTAGAAATTATCTTAACTAGGAAAGCAACAACGAATTAACTAGGTCAAGTCAAGACTCAAAAATTCGGCACGAAAATAGAATAAAAATAACTAAAAAGTTGAGTCAAGACTTAAAATTATCGTCATCGGAGATAACCACGAATTAATAGGTCGAGTCAAGACTTAAAAACTCAGGACAAAAATAATTAAAAGTCGAGTCAAGATTTAAAACTATTTTCATCGAAAGGATAACCACGAATTAATAGGTCGAATTAAGACCTAAAAACTCAGGACGAAACAGGGATAAAAATAATTAAAAGCCGAGTCAACACTATAAAATTACATTTATCGGTAAAAAATGACAAATTAATAGATCGAGTCAAGACCTAAATATTCGGGACGAAAGAAAAATAAAAATAATTAAAAAGTCGAGTCAAGATTTTAAACTTAAATTTATCGAGTGAAAACCACAAATTAATAGGTCGAGTCAAAACATAAAAATTCGGGATGAAAGCGAGATTAAAATAATTAAAAAATAAAATTAAGACTTCAAAATTAAATTTATCGGGAGAAAATCACAAATTAATAGGTCGAGTCAAGAACTAAAAATTCGGGACAAAAGCGAGAAAAAAATAATTAAAAAGTCGAGTCAAGACTTTAAAATTAAATTTATTGGGAGAAAACCACGAAAAATACAACCAAAACAAGTTTTAAAATTATTTTTAAGGAAAACAACATATAAAACAAAAAAAAGAGATAAGGTTTAAAAAATTTTAAAAATAAAACAACACAAAACAAAAAAAAAGAAGACAAGGTTTAAAAATATTTTTTACATAAAACAAAACACCCATATAAGCCCCAAATAGCCCCCGAGGAGCATTAAAAAGCGCAGACATAATCATTACACCCAAAAACACGTGCTCACCAACTCCCGAAGTGGCGGTCGCCAGGTCCAATGTACGACGTGAGTGATATGACCGTTGACACGATGGCCGGCGCTAGAATAAATTCAAACGGATATGGCGGTCGCGATGTGGCGCTTCAACAACTTAGCGGTTGCCACAATACAAGGTAGTGACCGTCAACTCCTAGCACCCCCAAGACCCCTAGGACACGCGGGTTAGGCCTCCTTCGCAACCCCTCGCTTCTCTCTCTTGCCTTCTTGCTCTCTCAAACTCTCTCGGTTTCTCTTGGCTTTAATCTTTTCTTTGGTTTTTTTGCTATATCCTTCGTCATGGCAAGACTCGGGTACATGGATGACATCTCCGGGGCGCTGCGGGGACCTTTTGCGGGTGAGTGCTCTTTCATGGGTACTCTTGGGGGTACGATCACCAACGTTCCTACAAGTGGGGTTTCCTCTACCTAGCCCTCCACTATATTAGAGGCAATTGATGCTTTAGCTCTTGAGGCAGAGCGAGCTCTTTGTCAGGCTACTGAGGATGAGGCACGAGCGGCTGTCGAGACACAGGCAGCAGCAGAGTAGGCAACTGCAGATCAGGCTGCTGCGAATGAGGCTGAGGTGGTGGGTTTCCTGGATCTACACGTCGGTGAGGGTATTCCTACACCCTTTGTCCCACACACGTATGCCCCTGCACACCACTGCCTGGGTTCGAGCGAGATGAAGAGATACGAGTCTCCGGGTACTGTAGTTGCTGATGACCTGCTGCTTTGCGAGCCCAAGCAACATCTTTCATTTTGCGCCCTTCGGTAGGTTCTCTTGTCTTTTCCTTCAGTATCAAAGCATGCTTTACGTTTATTGTTTCGAACATAGATGCATTTCTAGGATCCCCTGTGACTTGTTATTTTGCGATGTGATGTATATGATAATTGCCTCAGTTGAACATGCAATATTGAAATCTATGAATGAACTGGGCATACAAAAAGGATAAACCCGAACATCGAACTAAAAACTAGCGAGGTACATGTGCAAAAGAGATTATGGACAAAACGTAGGGACATTAGGATTAGTATTTTGATGCTAATAAAGAGGGTGGTTTTTTTCATTTTCATATTTATTTTTTATTTTTTTTAAATCACAAAATCTAAGGGGGTGATTTTTCATTTATATTATTATTTTTTTTAGAAAATCACAAAATCTAAGGGGGTGGTTTTTTATTTTTATTATTATTTTTTTAGAAAATCAAAAAATCTAAGGGGATGGTTTTTTATTTTTATTTTTTTTTTAAATCACAAAATATAGGAGGGTGGTTTTTCATTTTTATTTTTTTGAAATATCACAAAATCTAACGGGGTGGTTTTTCATTTTTATTTTTTTAAGAAAATCACAAAATCCAAAAGGGTGTAGAATAAAGATTTGTCTGCCTCACTAGGGCTTAGAGTGCCTAGTCTTTTAGGGCTTGAAAAAAATCAAAGGGTCGTCAAGCACAAATGAACCTTGGATTGAAAGATTTGCCTAATTCACCAGGGCTTAAGGTGCCTGGTCTTCTATGGCTTGAAAGATCCAAAAGATCGTTACACACACAGGAATCTATGGTTGAAAGATTTACCTGGCGCACTATGGCTTAAGGTGCCTAGTCCTCTAGGGCTAGAAAGAACCGAAGGATCGTTATACGAACCTAAGTTTGAAAGATTTTTCTAACTCACCAAGGCTTAGGGTGCCTAGCCTTCTAAGGCTTGAAATAACCGAAGGATTGTCACACATACACTGACCTAAGGTTGAAAGATTTGCCTGTCTCACCAGGGCTAAGGGTGCCTAGTCTTCTAAGGCTTGAAAGAATCGAAGGGTCGTCACACGCACACGGACCTAGGGTTGAAAGATTTTCCTGGCACACCAGGGCTAAGGGTGCCTAGTCTTTTAGGGCTTGAAAGAACCGAAAGATCGTCAGACACACACGAACCTAGGGTTGAAAGATTTACCTGGCTCACCGGGCTTAGGGTGCCTAATCTTCTAGGGCCTGAAAGAACCAAAGGGTCGTCACACACACAAGAACCTAGGGTTTTCTATTGCTTTCCTTTTCCTTTCACATTTTCTGCATTTCACCTGATTTGAATGCTCTTATTATTTATTCTGATCATCTTCTGATTTTTAGGTTGGCCAGTATGTTCGCAGTTTCGGCGGCTCTGCTTTCGGTGAGGTGTTAGAGTTGTATAGTTCTCTTTTTTCTCCCAGCCGTGCTATCATCGATGCCTCTAGCTTTGCTCAGTTCATACCCTTGCTGAGTAGGACCACCAATGACCGGGCATGGTTGACAACCTTACCTGAGAGGTGGTGGGAGACCACCAACACCTTTCATTTCTCTACCTTCAAGGCCACATTGACGCCACTGGACTTCGCTATGATCACAGGCATTAGGGTCGGAGGTGCCCCCATTCAATTTGACATGTACATCGCTCGCTCTGTAGATGCTTTGACATGCCTTCTGGGCACCGTACTGTCTAGATAAACATAGACCGAGTCAGTTACACTTGGTTCTTTGAGCACTTTTGCCACTTTCATCGTACCAAGCCCTGTCATTATGAGTGGGTTGCTCGTGCTTTCATGATTTACATGTTCGATACCTCCTTCTTCTCAAACAAGGAGAGTACTGTACATCTCCATTATCTTAGCTCTCTCATCCACCTCGGCCAGATATCCACATACGATTGGGGAGGAGTTACTCTTTCCACGCTCTATGGTTCGATGAGGGCTTTGACCCGATTCTCTCAAGAGCTTAGTATTGGGGGATACTAGAGGGTTTGGGAGGTACATTTCAGTTTCTGTACCCTGCTCATTTATTTCTTCTGTTATCTGTTATATGCTCTTCTGCTGACACATTCTTTTTACAACTATGGACTTATGAGTTCCTCGGACTACATGTCTCGGTGGACCCATGGCTTGAAGGGGAGAAAAAGCATAGGAAAGGACCTGGAGAGGTTCTGAGCATCTTTAGATCAACTGACTCCTGACTAGGTACCACTTCTTGCTCTATTTTCAACTTACTATTCACTGATTAATGTTTACGGTGTTGCACTGTTCAATACTTACTGCGCTGTACTACCCACTAAATTTCTGTAGGATCATTGGGATGTATGGCGAGGGATGGAGAGCTGAGCTGGTGAGGATTTGATGCGCAGCCATGGTGCTTCTTCGAGATGGATTTTACTAGAGGGCCCCTTCTACAGAGAGTATTATCTGGGACATAGGGTAGTTCGACAGTCTCTTAGTTTTAACTATTTTTTAATCCTAGTGGCTCCTCTAGCCCACATGCGCCGGACGGACAAGATGAGCCATTTTGACATTCTACTTGAGATGATAAGGACTCCTGCTTCGGAGCGGCTAGGGCCCGAGGGAAATTACACATCGTGGGCCCAGGCACATCTATTAGGGCCACTGGGCCCTAGGACGGCCCTTCCTGTTGGAAAGAGGAGAGGACAAGTACTGGTGGCTATTCCTGATGCTGATGCAGGAGCCAGAGTTAGAGCAAAGGCTGCTGCTGATGCAGATGCTCGTGGAGTTTCTATTGATGGAGCTACTACTGGTGCCGCAAGTATGTTGCTACTAGAGGGGTGTGGGCCCATAGATTCCATAAGAGATTCATACCGTGGTATACGACTACCCCTTTCCTCTTTAGATTTCAGTTCTGCCAGCGCTGGAGTTTAGAGCTGAGCTCGGTCAGGTTTGTCTTCGTTCTTCTTCCTTCCTTTTGATTACTTTCTTTACTTGTTTACTTTACTCGAACTGCCTATCTTTTTTCACGGGTTAACTAGGCGTGACTAGATTGCCTGCTGCTGATATTCACGAGTTAGAGGGCACTGATCCGCCAGCTCGATGCCACTGTACGAGTAACCTTTGCTCCTGCGGCCATAGTGAGTATTTTCTAACCTTTTTTACTTCCTTTCCCTTTTCTATACTTTGCACTGATCCGTATCTTCTTTTAACAGCCATTGACACCAGCCACTAGTATAGTACAGCTATAGGCTCCGGTCTAGCCTCATGTTCCGGTCTAGGCTCCAGCTCGAGGTCGCAGATCCCGTGCTTCTTCTTCTAGAGCTTGCTCCAAAGGGTTTGTTTCTTCTGCCAGGAACCGTTCCTGCATCATATCTTCTTCTTCATATGGTGGTGATGATAACGATGACCTGTTCGAGGACGTCAGTTCAGACGATGCCGAGCTTCTTCCAATTGGGTTCGCTAGAGACTTTGAAAGAGAGAGATTTTCCTCCTCCTTTACTTGTTTATACTTATTTCACAGTTCCTGCTACATTCTGATACATTAGTTTTATGGGCCTGCGTGCCCTAAATTTACTAGTTATTAGGCCTTGGTGCCCCTGTCTCACATACATTTGACATACTTGGGCCTTTGTGCCATTTACCTTTTTTGCATATACACTGTTTGCATGGTTAACCTTTCACTTCTATTGAAATTGTCTTTATTATACTGCGTGATGGATTCTCTCAAATTACAAACCAAACTGAGTGTTAACACTTTATTTACAATTATAATAAAAATAGGGGCCCCAAAATATAGAAAATGCAGAAAGAGTGCCAAAAAGATGTATCCACCACCTTGTGATATGGCGGTCGCCAGCTTGCAAAGTGGCGGTCGCCATGTGGTGATAGTGGCGGTTTGTACTGAACATGGCAGTTCGTACTTATGACATGGCGGTCGTGTACTCCAAGGTGGCGGTCGCCTGAGTCTTTGTACTTTTTCGAATCTTTTGATGTTCAGTCTTCTCATACCTTATAAATATAGCCTGGGGTCCCCATTTTCTGTCATTTCATCATGATGGCTTCGTTCCACGGCCCACTTTCTGCATAGATCAAAGAGTTTTCACATGTCGAGCGTCTTAACTTTTCTTCATTCGGTATCAACTCTATATTTTCCCTGCTGATTGTTAAGATAAACGAACCACTGCTACGAGCTATTGCACAGTTGTAGGACCCACAATCTCATGTTTTTCATTTCGGCCTTGAAGAACTATGCCCCACTGTAGAGGAGTTCACTGCCATTATGGAACTGACCCCGAGAAAATCTATAGTTGTGCTAACTTTCTTCTTTTCTAATTGGCAACAGATAATACAACTCTGCCACATATCCAGGATGGAGGCTTCTCTCTTGGCATATGATGACTGCCTTGATATTCCATGGATCATAGACAGATTTCATCCCACTGGCAACCTCAGTGATCTCGGCCTTCAACTACAGTGCCGCTATGCTTTGTGTTTCTGCCTCCTTGCTCGTTACCTTTTCATTTCTTCTGATGGATGAATCAGCTGCTTACTAGTTAACATTGCGGGTCAAATGTGGTCGGGGAAAGACTTTGTCCCAATAGTCCATGTTGAGACTCTGATTGGCTTGGATGCTGTTCGTCAAGGCGAGACTACTACCTTTACTGGTAGCCCCTTGCTTCTTCAGGTAAGCTTAAAGCCTCTCTTTCCCATTTCTCTCAACAGTCTTTAGACATACTGTCGGCTGAAAACACACTACCCTCGGTCCCTGGATTAATCTCCTTCCACTTGCTTCTGAGTCTTCAACGATCAATTTATTTTCTTTTTGAGCCTTTGTCAGGGGCTTTCTATTGTGCCCTGGAGCAGGTTGGTTTCACCCCAACTCAACCATTACTATTAATTTTACTAATTTCTCTCAATTCGTAACCCTTTGTAGATCTGGTTGATGGAGAAAGTGAACCTCATGTAGAAATTGGCTACCAATAGATATAATGCAACCGCCCTTATTTATTGCCATTACTATCAAATATGCACTACTGAGATGGCTTGGAGATAGTATCTTTCCTCTTTGACGGGAGCATACATTACCAGGCAGTGCTCTTGGTGGTGGATCCCCACCATGACTTTAACCACTATGGACCATCCCGGCGTCCTGCTAATTGGCTTGCAATAGTCTACTTTCTATTACCCACACTGGATCATACGGTAGTTCAGTCGCAGTCAGATCGTATTCCACGGTGTTTGAGGTCACTTGTACTCATCTTCACTTCAGGCCCCATTTCTGGAGAAGTATCAGAAGGCTTGGCTATCTCGCTCCCTGATGGAGATGCAGGAGCTGCAGTGCCCGAAACTCCCTGATGAGTACAAGGCATGGTTGATCCAAGACAGAGAGAAATGAGATAAGAGGAAAGAAAAAGAGGCAGCAAAGAGGAGGAAGATTTGAGGAACTTGCTTTGTTTTTTAGATTTCATAGCCTTCTTTTTATTATTTACTTTATTTTAGAGTTTGGGACTTGCGCACCTGCCTTTTTTTCAAAACCTTGTAACTGATGTTGAACATGAAGTATTCCACCTTTGAAAAAGATTTGCAATTATCTTAAGTTTTTTAATTTTTGCAATGTGAATGACTTTATTATCTAAATTTAAAGACAAATTTACATTGATCTTACTTAGATTTAAAAATGGCTAAAACAAAGAAAGTGGCCAGACTTCTTATAAGAAGCTGCTTACGTATCCCAAGAGAATGGAATAAGTCCTTAACGTAGTTCGGACTTGGTTCACCCTCGGGTATTAACACTCTCCTTTTGTGGTGCTCTAACTTTTGCCAATGTTGGCTTTTTGGGTTTTCTGCCTTGCGGGTTGCTCTAACTTTTACCTGGATCACCTTTTCAGTTTTTAACTCAACGAGCTATTATTTTATTTATTTTTCTCTCAAGGGTAATATTTATTGAGCTGGTCTAAGTTGATCAGTGTGGATAATGTATTGCCATCCAAACCCATGATAATTACTGCACCACCAATCATGATGGTTTTGATCAGAAACGGCTTGGACCAATTTAGCTTGAACTTTCCCCTTAGGTCTAAGGTAGGGGCCCTAATTTCTTAAGAACCAAGTCACCTTTTCTCAAGTCCTGGGTCTTGACCTTTTTGTTGAACGCTTTGACTATCCTTCTTTGGTACCCTTGTATATAAAATAGAGCCTGCAGCCTTCTTTCATCAAACAAGAGTAGCTCTTCCATCTGATTTCTCTGCCATTCTGCCTCTGGAATACTGGCCTCAGCCACTACTCTTAGTTAAGGAATTTCCACCTCAATGGGCAACACAACTTCCATCCCATACACTAAGGAATAAAACGTGGTTCCCGTTGAAGCACTAATTGACGTCCTGTACCCCCAGAATGCAAACGAAAGATGTTTCGACCAATCTTTATGTGAGCTAATCATCTTTTGCAGAATCTTCTTTACATTCTTGTTTACTACTTCGACTGCCCGTTGATGTGTGGCCAATATGGTGAAGACTTGTGAGCCACTATCCGGTATTCTTCAAAAAGGTGCAAGACCTCACCTTGGAAGTGCGAGCCGGTATTCGACAAATGATGTTCTGCTTGATGAATTTAGCGACATGAGAGGCTTTCACTCCCGAGTAGGAGGCAGCTTCCACCCACTTGGTAAAATAATCGGTGGCCACCAAAATGAACTCGTGCCCATTTGATGCCTTTGGTGTTACCCTACTAATCACATCAATGCCCCATACTAAAAATAGCCATATAGACGTTAGGCTATGCAGCTGGGATGGGGAAACGTGCATAAAGTTCGCATGGATCTGACACTTATGGCACCTTCGCACAAACTGTATGTAATATGTCTTCATTGTCATCTAAAAATACCCTTGTCATAGGATCTTCTTGACTAACATGTTTCCACTCATGTGAGGCCCGTAAACTCCCGCGCGTATCTCTTTCATCAGCTCTTGGCCTTTCTCACTGCTGACACATAGCTTGTTGACTCCAGAATGTCCTCGTTTGTACAATTTCTCCCGCAAATGACAAATTGTGCAGATAATCTCCTTATTGCTCTTTTGTCCTTTTTGCCAGCAAACTTAGGATATACTCTTTTTTCATGAAATTCTGAATGTCAAAGTACCAAGGGAGTTCATCAGTGCTTTCCTCAATTGCGACTATCATCTCGTATGCCAACTTTCTCTTCTTCTCAATTATCAATGGCCTTATCCTGACCCTAGGTGGTATATCAGTCATTGATGCCAAAGTAACCAGTGCATCGGTAAACTTGTTCTGTAATCTCAGAACATGAGTGGAAACCACTGATTCAAAACACGGTATCAGCTTTTCCTGCTCTTGATGGAAGAGAATTAGCGTTACGTCCTTAACTTCCATTCTTATCTTGCCTGTAAGACCACCAATGCTGAGTCCCTGATGACTTCCAATTTCTTTTCCCCTAGTTCTAAGGCTGCCTCTAACCCGGCTAAGCACGCTTCATACTCAACTTGATTGTTAGTAACTTCGAAATTAAGCTTTAGGGACACAAGATGTAGTGACCCAGATCCTTGTTATTTTTGAGCTTTTAATGAAAAAAAATATGTTATGTCCAGTGGAGATGTTTGAGAGCGTAAACCATGCATGAGAATATATTCTTGTGATTGTATGTGTTCGTTAATGATGGTTAAGGGTGGATTTAAGCAGGAGAACGTTGTTGAGTGATGTTTTGTACATATATGGTTCAGTTACAGCTTCAGTGATTCGGGATCCTAGTCCGAGCTAACCGCTCGAGCGGAGGCCTGACCGCTCAGCGGATGAGTGGTAGAGTTTCTGAGAGATGGGACCGCTCAAGCAGTAGGGGTCCGCTCGAGCGGACTATCGTGGAGCAGACCTTTTAAAAGGTCACATGGGGGCTTTTGTTCTTCATTATTTCTCTTCTTCTCTCTCTCTAGAGCAAAGATAAGAACTAGGGTTTGTGATTAGAGAGTGTGGGAGCTCTCTTGACCCTTTTTGGGGCGATCTCTTGCCTTCCTCTCGGTGGTTCAACCATCGAAGGCCCGATTTTAGCTTTGGGGACATTCTTCTCACCGTGTGGTTAGAGATTCTCGTGATTGGAGCTCGTGTGAAGCTTTTTCTTATGGATCTAGCATCCCAAAGGTAGGCTCTAAGACTCTCGAATTATTATGTGAGATGTGTTGTATTTTCTAACTTGTGAACATAAAAGTATGAGATTTGTGTTTTCAAAGCCCTAAATGGGAGTTTGGTGATAACAAGGGTTAAAGCTTGGATTTATGAGGGGTTTAACATGTTTTTATCTTAGCGTTGTTATTTCTTATGATTAGATTGAGAAATGAGAATTTAGGGTTTGGGTTTTGCGTAAAACCATGAAAATTGGGGATTTTGGGTTTGAAGAACTGGTATGATGAAATTGACATGATTAATGCTTAAATTAGGAATTTTCCTAACTTATTGTGAGCTCAATCCCATATATTATGTGACACATGTTGTTATCAAGCCAAAATGTGGGTTTTGTTGAATAAAACTAATGATTCTGTGAATGTGAAGCCACATGATGGTTAAATCGGGTTTGAGCCCTAAAATGTTGGAATTCTAAATAATGGAATCATGTGATGAAATGGGTTTGGTGAGACGAACCAATTGGGTTGGACTCACGTGCGTGTGTTGTGTTGTGATATGTTGAGAAGGATCGATTTCTGGATCTAAGAATTGTTTAATGTTAGGCACGAGTTGCTCCTCGGTGAAAGACCAGAAAACTGCACAGACAGGGTTCTTTGCCCGCCGGCTAGCAATCGGGAAAAGACATTAGTTGTGTCAGGGTATAGAACGTCCCGTTACTTCAAGGGGCCTGTGTGGCCGGGTTGAGTGTAACGCTACGTGGGTCTATACGCTCGTCCGACGTCGGTGCCTATGATTTTGAACCATGAATTGGTGAAATATAAAATGAGTTGGCAAAGCGTGTGTACGCATATGTGAGTTATAATTAATTAGATTGGTGAAACCTCAAATTCAGAACATGATAAAATGGTGAAATGTGTTGAGTGAATTGGAAATGATAAATGATTTAGGTTCTTTGGATCTACCAAGATGGATAATTCTATGGGTACAAAAAGGGGATATGGAATAAAAATTCTTTTGCACAAAAATCCGATTATGCATGGAAATTTTATCTCAAAACATACAATATGAAGTGATCAAGCTTATGTGTGCATCTTGCATAACCATCTTCGCATGTCATGCATGTATTCAATGTTAGTCTTGTTCGTACGAGTTTCGGCTCATGTTGTTTAACAGCATTTCAGGTGACAGCTGAAAGAAGGCCTTGGAGTAAGATTTGTGGTCACTGGCTTTTCTTTTGGAAATTAATAGGATTACATTTCTTTAGATAGTCGATTTTTGGGAAATAAAAATGTAAAGATGTAATTTCTTTCTTTGAACATTTGGAATGTTGTAATTATAGATTGGGATACTGTCGTTGTAAGGCCTTAGGGTCATATGTTCATATGATGTATGCATGTAAGGACGCTCTTGTTTTGGTTGGGTTGGGCATTTTGATCCCTTAAAGAATGATTTTGGCAACGGTGTTCAACTTATGATGAATGGTTATTTTGTTCTCAAATGTGTATTTTTATTTCTCGATTTTATTCATTCAAATCAAGTTTAATAAGAACAGTTACATGAGTCCTGTTTCCAAAACATAGATGTTTTCACAGGTTTTTGGGCTATGACTCTCGGGTGTGTCACCGCTCGAGCGGTGAGATGTCCACTCGAGCGGTCTTCGCTGAGCGTCTGGCGTTGAAAATGGTTTTAAGCTAAGTTTCTCATAAATGGGTTTTTGGGGTATAAATGGGTTGTTTAAAGGTATAGTTTTCAAAGAAAAGGGTTTTCACCTTAGGTGGGTTTCAAAAGTATATACTGATTTTATTATGTTGGGATCGGGGCGCTACAAATTGGTATCAAAGCTATAGGTTCGAATACCTAGGAACCGTGGGGGTGAGTGATCCATTGCGTGAGAGTTTAAATTGATGTGTGGCATTCATGACTTGGTATGCTGGCATGAAGCATCTTGAGTATAATTTGACATTTGTATGCTATGTGGTGTTTGGGTATGGAGGTTAGACTTTTAGGATGATATGTTTGGCCCTTAGGCGGTCGGTTGACTAGTTTGGGGTTCGAGTTAGAAAGGCGTTTGGCCGACGTCCATTCTAACTAGAAATCTGAATGAGTTAGCTAAATTGATGTGTAATTTTGATTAGTTCCCTTCGCTATGTGTTGCATAAGGTGTATTAATATGATGATTAAGGTGAAGTGATGTCCTGTTGAAGAGTTATGTCATCTGTGAGAGATGGATTTTCGTGGGCTTGTGTTAATACCTCTCCTTGTTCTTTCTTATTCGTAGAGAGATGATGTCGAGACGTGGTAGGGGCCAAGGCCGTGCGTTTGCCCAAGTTTCGGAAGAAGGGGATGTTTATGCCCCGCAGGAACAAGTGGACGGTGTTGATATTGTTCAAGAAATGCTTGCTATGATGAGGACGATGGCCGAGGCGACTAGGGCCGGAGTGTGGGCACCTGAGCCCCGAGCCTCTGTGTCGATGAGAGAATTCCGGCAGTTGGATCCTCCAACTTTCTCTGGGGAGTCAGACCCCAAAGTTGCCACCTAGTCATTGGAAGTAACCACAACGATCTTGGATACCGTAGAGATCGGGGAAGATGAGTTGCATATCAGGTTGGCGGTGTTCTAACTTTGAGAAGATGTAAGAGAGTGGTGGAAGTTTTCTAAGACCACCGTAGATGGCATGTGGACGGCCTTTACTAGTCTTTTTGGAAAAATAATTTTTAGGTACTTCTAGAGACGTGTACTGGGAGGAGTTTCTCTCTCATTCAAGAGAGTCTTACCGTGGTTCAATATGAGGCCAAATTCACGAACTTGTCGCGGTTCGCACCCGAGATGGTGTTAACGGAGGAGTTGCGCACCAAAAGGTTTGAAAGAGGATGTACTTTGAGGTTGTAGAGGCCTCTATTCGAGTGCAGAATGTAATGGCGGAGAGTCACAAGATTAGGGAGAGCAAGTCGCATCAAAGGATTTCTGGTGCTCAGTCTGAAAGGCGTCAGGTGAAGAGGCAGAAGTTAGGGGGATCGAGTCCTTATCCTATGGGATCACAGTTTTAGCCACGGTCGGCACCAGCGCCGTCAATGGATTCATCTGGATGCTTTAAACGTTGAGAGTTAGTGTGTTACACGTGTAGGCAGCCGGGACATCGTTCGAAGGATTGTCAACAGAAGGGACAGTAATAACAGCAGAGTTAGATTCAGGGGAGGACCCCATTTTCATGCTTTCAGTGTGACCAGTTGGGTCACTTACGACGAGATTGCCCTCAGGGAGGGAATGTTCAGAGTACTACTGGAGCACATCGGGTACAGACATCATAGGGACAACATGATTATGGCCAATCATAGTAGTCAGGGGCACAGTCAGTAAAAACAGCCAGAGGTGCGACCTTAGCTCGGTCAGTGAGGTAGCCAGGAGCTAGGAGCAGTGGGGGACAGAATCAGGGGAACCAGGGGCGAGTGTATACTCTTATGGAGCCCAGTGCATTGGTGGCACCTGTCGTGCTAGACACCAAAGCTAGTCCTGCGATCATACGAGGTTCCTTCCTAGTGTACCATTATTGGGCCAGTGGTCTTGTTGACACCGGAGCATCTCATTCCTTCATCTCATCTGCATTTGCATCTGCATTGGGGTTAGAGGTAGATACATTAGATAATGCCTTGTGTAGAGACACCGTTGGGTGAGATTGCCGTGTTGAGGCATGTTTGTAGAGCTTGTGAGATGGAGATTGCCGACCATCATTTGGTATTTGATTTTTTTATGATCGATATGTCCTCATTCGATGTTATCTTAGGGATGGATTGGTTGAAGACCTTTCACGCCTACATTGATTGTGACCAACGACGGGTGTTTGTTTGTATGCTAGAGGGAGATTCTTTTTATTTTGTGGGTGATCGGGATGGTGGTTTAGCACCTAGACCTCTTGGATCGCAGGGCTGCGATAGCCTTAACTCTCTTTTCTTTGCCTTGTCGGTGGGTGGGATTGATTCCACTTGGAAGAGCTTCCTCCCGTTGTCTGTGAGTTTCCAGATGTGTTTCCAAGAGAATTATTTGATCTTCCACCATGACGGGAGGTAGAGTTTTCTATAAACCTTATCCCAAGGACTGCCCCCATTTCTATGCCTTCATATCGTTTTGCAACGGCCGAGTTGGTAGAGTCGAAAGTACAAGTTCAAGAGTTGTTGGATAAGGGGTTCATTCATTCTAGTGTATCTCCTTGGGGAACCCCAGCATTGTTCGCGAAGAAGAAGGATGGATCATTACGCCTTTGTATAGATTATCGTAAATTTAACCACGTGACCATTAAAAAAAAGTACCCTATGCCGCGTATCGACGACTTATTTGATCAATTGAGAGGTTCTTGTTGTTTCTCGAAGATCGACTTGAGATCGGGTTACCACCAGTTGCGGGTTAGGGAGGAAGACATTCCAAAGATGGCTTTTCGTACGCATTATGGGCATTTTGAATTTTTAGTCATGCCATTCGGGTTGACTATTGCACCGGCAACGTTTATGGACCTTATAAACCGTATTTTTCACCCTTACCTTGACCAATTCGTGGTAGTATTCGTGGACGACGTCGTGATCTACTCCCCATCGAAAAAAGAGCATGAGGAACATCTTTGAATTGCCTTACAGCTGTTACGGGAATATCAATTATATGCTAAATATGACAAATGTGAATTTTGGTTCCTGAAGGTGAAGTTTTTGGGGCATGTAATTTCAAGGGATGGAATGGCAGAAGATTAATCTAATATCAAGGCGGTAATGGAGTGGGAAAGATTGAAAAGTGTGTTTGAGATTCGAAGCTTCTTAGGGTTGGCAGGATATTACCAACGATTTGTGAAAGATTTTTCTAGACTTGCAGCGCCTCTAACACGCCTTACATGAAAAGAAATTAAATTTGCATCGAACGATAGTTGTGAACTCGCCTTTTTGACATTGAAGACGCTATTAACAAGTACGCCCATTCTGACTATTCTGGAGAGAGGACTCGGTTATACCGTTTACTGTGATGTGTCGCACAAAGGATTAGGTTGTGTGCTGATGTAACTAGGTAAAGTGGTGGCCTATGGATCGAGACAGTTGAAAGTTCATGAGAAAAATTACCTTACACGTGATTTGGAGCTCATAGCAGTGGTTTTTCCTCTTAAGACTTGGAGGCACTATCTATATGAGGAATGCTTTGAAGTATTCTCGGATTATAAAATCTTGAAGTATTTATTCTCATAGAAGGAATTGAATCTGCGTCAGAGAAGATGGATGGTGTTCTTGGGAGACTACGATTTTGATCTCCAGTATCATCCGGGCAAGGCGGATGTAGTAGCCAATGCCCTCAGTCGAAAGTTCTTGAGCACGTTAGCAAGGATAGCAGTTAAAGAGTAGAGTATGCTCGGAGAAGTCAGAGAATATGACCTTCGTTTAGGGAAGTTTGATGGGGATGTCGCTCTATTTACGATGATTTCTCAGCCTACCCTTGTTCATCGTGTTGTTGAGGCACAACAATCGGACGCTGAGAGTTTGATGTTTTGGGAACGAGTTTCAAATGGCGAGGACGTCAAGGAGTGGACTATCCACCCTCATCAAAGCCTGAGGTTTGTAGGAAGGATCTTTGTTCCATAAACGCTTCAGGAAGACGTACTTCGCAAGTTTCATCATTCACGCCTGGCAATACATCCGGGTTGCACAAAAATGTATCATGACATATATAGGTAGTTTTGGTGAAAGGGTATGAAGAAAGACGTTGCGCTTTTTGTTTTGCGTTGTCTCACTTGTCAACAAGTGAAAGCCGAGCACCAGAGACTTGTGGGTCACTTGCAACCGTTACCAATGTCAGAAGGGAAATGGGAAAATATCACCATGGATTTTGTTTTGGGTCTTCCGAGATCGCCGAATGGGGCATGATGCCATATGGGTTGTGGTGGACAGATTGACTAAGTCGTCACATTTTCTACCAATTCGCATGACGAATTCGTTTGATAAGCTTAGTAAGCTCTACATACACGAGATTGTTAAACTCCGCGGGGTGCCGATTTCTATCATTTCTGATTGAGATCCTCGTTTCACGTCATATTTTTTGCAAAAGTTTGCAGTCAGCTATGGGAATGAGCCTACTTCTTAGCATCGCTTTTCATCTCCAGATGGACGCCAGTCGGAACGCACTATTCAGATACTCGAAGATATGTTGCGAGCATGTGTTTTGGATTTTTGTGGGTCATGGGAGGACCATCTACCATTGGTAGAATTTGCCTACAATAATAGTTACCAATCGAGAATCGAGATGGCGCCTTACAAGGCATTGTATGGTAGACCTTGTAGGCCACCCGTGTGTTGGACCGATGTCCGTGAGATAGCCATGTTAGGGCCTGAGCTTGTGCGTGACACCACAGAAAAGATCATCGCGATCCGTAAATGTTTAATGACCGCCCAAAACCGTCAGAAGAGTTATGTAGATAATAGAAGGAGACCGTTAGCGTTTGAGGTAGGAGACCACGTATTCTTGAAGGTTTTGCCATGGAAAGGTTTAATGAGGTTTGGTAAGAGTGGAAAGTTATTATCGCATTTTATCAACCCGTTTGAAATTCTTAATAGAATTGGGGAGGTAGCATACCGCCTAGCCTTGCAACCCCAGTTAGCCTCTGTACACAACGTTTTCCACGTGTTTATGTTGCGCAAGTATGAGCCTGACCCGTCCCATGTCTTAGATTGGATGGAGTTGATGGTTGATGATGATGTTACCTACGAAGAAATACCAGTGAGAATCCTTGACACTAAAGAGCAAGTCATGCGGGGAAGAACTATTCAATATGTAAAGGTGTTATGGCTTCATCATGGCACGGAGGAAGCTACGTGGGAACGAGAATCAGAAGTTCGTAGAAATTACCCTAAGTTGTTCAGTCCTTGATATATGTGTGATTTCGAGGATAAAATCTCCTAAGTGGGGGAGATTATAGTGACCCAGATCCTTGTTATTTTTTAGATTTTAATGAAAATAAATATGTTATGTCCAGTGGAGATGTTTGGGAGTGTAAACCATGCGTGAGAACATATTCTCGAGCTTGTATGTGATCGTTAATGATGGTTAAGGGTGGATTTATGTAGGAGAACGTTGTTGAGTGATGTTTTGTACGTATATGGTTCAATTGCAGCTTAAGCAATTCGGGATCCCAGCTTAAGTGACCGCTCAAGCGGAGGCCTGACCACTCAAGCGGACGAGTGGCAGAGAGTTTCTGAGTGATGGGACCGCTTAAGCGGTGGGGGTCTGCTCGAGCGGACTGTCCGGGGCAGTCCTTTTAAAAGGTCACGTGGGGGCTTTTGTTCTTCATTCTTTCTCTTCCTATCTCTCTCTCTAGAGCAAAGGTAAGGACTAAGGTTTGTGATTGGAGAGTGTGGGAGCTCTCTTAACCTTTTTTGGGGTGATCTCTTGCCTTTCTCTTAATGGTTCAACCGTTGGAGGCTCGATTTTAGCTTTGGGGACGTTCTTCTCATCTTGTGGTTATAGATTCTCGTGATTGGAGCTCGTGTGAAGCTTTTTTTCTTGTGGATTTAGCATCCCAAAGGTAGTATCTAAGGCTCTCCTTGAATTATTATGTGAGATGTGTTGTATTTTCCAACTTGTTAACATAAAAGTATGAGATTTGTGTTTTCAAAGCCCTAAATGGGAGTATAGTGATAACGAGGGTTAAAGCATAGATTTATGAGGGGTTTAACATGTTTTTATCTTGGCGTTGTTATTTCTTGTGATTAGATTGATAAATGAGAATTTAGGGTTTTGGTTTTGGGTTAAAACCATGAAAATTGGGGATTTGGGGTTTGAAGAACTGGTATGATGAAATTGACATGATTAATGCTTAAATTAGGAATTTTCCTAACTTATTGTGAGCTCAATCCCATATATTATGTGACACATGTTGTTATCAAGCCAAAATGTGGGTTTTGTTGAATAAAACTAATGATTCTGTGAATGTGAAGCCACATGATGGTTAATTCGGGTTTGAGCCCTAAAATGATGGAAATCTAAATAATGGAATCATGTGATGAAATGGGTTTGGTGAGAGGAACCAATTTAGTTGGATTCACGTGTGTGTGTTGTGTTGTGACATGTTGAGAAGGCCCAATTTCTGGATCTAAGGATCGTTTAAGGTTAGGCACGAGTTGCTCCTCGGTGAAAGACCGAAAAATTGCGCAGACTGGGTTCTCTGCCCGCCGGCTAGCAACCAGGAAAGAACGTAAGTTGTGTCGGGGTATAGAACGTCCCGTTACTTCAAGGGGCCTGTGTGGCCGGGTTGAGTGTAACGCTACGAGGGTCTAAACGCTCGTCCAACGCCGGTGCCTATGATTTTGAACCATGAATTGGTGAAATATGAAATGAGTTGGCAAAGTGTGTGTACGTATGCGTGACTTATAATTATTTGGATTGGTGAAACCTCAAATTCAGAACATGATAAAACGGTGAAATATGTTGAGTGAATTGAAAATGATAAATGATTTGGGTTCTTTTGTTCTACCAAGATGGATAATTCTATGGGTACAAAAAGGAGATATGGAATAATTCTTTTGCACAAAAATCCGGTTATGCATGGAAATTTTATCTCAAAACATACAATATGAAGTGATCAAGCTTATGTGTGCATCTTGCATAACCATCTTCTCATGTCATGCATGTCTTCAATGTTAGTCTTATTCCTACAAGTTTCGGCTCATGTTGTTTAACAACATTTCAGGTGATAGCAGAAAGAAGGCCTTGGAGTAGGATCTGTGGGCGGTGGCTTTTCTTTTGGAAATTAATAGGATTACATTTCTTTGGATAGTCGATTTTTGAGAAATCAAAGTGTAAAGATGTAATTTCTTTCTTTGAACATTTGGAATGTTGTAATTATAGATTGGGATACTGTCGTTGTAAGGCCTTAGGGTCATATGTTCATATGATGTATGCATGTAAGGACACTCTTGTTTCGGTTAAGTTGGGCGTTTTGGAAACGGTGTTCAACTTATGATGAATGATTATTTTGTTCTCAGATGTGTGTTTTCATTCCTTGATTTTACTCATTCAAATCAAGTTTAATAAGAACAGTTACGTGAGCCCTATTTCCAAAACATAAATGTTTTCACAGGTTTTTTGGCTATAACTCTCAAGTGTGTCACCGCTCAAGTGGTGAGATGTCCGCTCGAGCGGTCTCCGCTGAGCGTTTGGCATTGAAAATGGTTTTAAGCCAAGTTTCTCATAAATGGGTTTTGGGGGTATAAATGGGTTATTTAAAGGCATAGTTTTCAAAGAAAATGGTTTTCACCTCGGGTGGGTTTCAAAAGTATATACGGATTTTATTATGTTGGGATCGAGGCACTACACAAGAACATGTGATTCATTCAGAGTGATAAGGAGAACTCATATTCCATAGCCATACTGATTAGATGAGCCATCAAAATACAGAGTCCATTTGTCGTCCTCGATTCCCATCAGATGCTTATCAGGGAACTGGAATTCTACATCTTCATCTCTCTCAACTTGTTGGTCTGCTAGAAATTCTACTACTGCTCTACCTTTTATTGATTTCTAGGTGACGTACCAGAGATCAAACTCTGATAGCAACAGCAACCACCGGGCTAACCATTCAGTTAATGTCGGCTTCTCGAACAAGTATTTTAACGGGTCCATTCGGGAAATTACATTTACTGTGAAAAATAGTATATAATGCCTTAATTTTTGGGAGGCCCACACCAAAGCCCAACACGTCTTTTCTAGTGACGTATATCATATCTCAGACCCAGTCATCTTCTTGCTCAGCTAGTAGATTGCCTTCTCAATTTCGATTTCTCCTTCTTGTGCTAACATGCATCCCATAGCCGAATCAATCATTGACAAATAGAGAATTAGTGGCCTATATTGTTTGGGTAATATTTAATTTTATTTTAATAAAACTAACTTTTCATTTTATGAGAATCTTTATGAGCAATGCATGCATATCATTTCTTTGTTATGCATGGATATCAATTATTCTGTATAGTATTTTAATATGGTGTGCAGAGTAGGGCTTATACACAGAAAATTAAATTTTAGGTTCTTACAGAATATAAGTTTTATGTTCACAGTTTAGATAGAAATAGACATACTATCAGTACGACTGT
>JAOTRH010400686.1:0-35019 GCA_034768845.1 Heliamphora exappendiculata
ATGTAGATCTACTATATAAAAAACTATTATATATCTCTCTATAACCAAATAAAATAATTCAAAAGCAAAAAGTAAAAGTTACTTTAGTGTTTAAAATAATCAATAGACAAAAATGATAGTTTAATATATATGTATGTATATATGCATGTAAAAATCTCTACAAGTAGTCTAATATTATAATCAAAAGTACCAACCTAATATAATAATATAATTTTAAGCAAACTTGTATTTTAACATAAAAAGACATAATACAACGTATAAATAATTAAATAATGATAAAATAATATTAAATCATGAAATTAAGCTTTAAAATCTAAATTTATCAAATTTAATTAAAAATAGTATAAAAGTAATTAAAAATATACACCAAGTTACAAAATTGTACAAAAATTAAAATATAGCCCAACCGTCACAATTAAATAATACTATAATTAAACTAAGATGTAAAAATTAAGTACTACACCTCAAATTACTATATTAATTCAAATCTTTAATATTCATGACTAAAAATAAATTAAGTTAATTTTTGGATACAATTATTGAACACTGTAGTGTGTGTATATATATATATATATATATTATTAAATATATAATAAAGCAATAAAATATAACAAATTTTAAAAAATAGAGCCAATTTCCTTCTCATGGCCAGCCAACTTGAGTGTCCCACACTCAAGCCCCCCTCCCCCCATTTTTTTTAAAATTATTTTGTGTCATAACTTTTAGACATGCATAGATTTTTAGTGACTATAGCCTTCATAGGCCTTACTTACACATTATAAACATATTTTAGCAACAAAAAAATATTTTTAAAAGACAACCGAACCCCCTCATTTTCGGCACTCTCTCTCCCTCTCCCTCTTGTGTTATATTGTTTTTTTCTCTAAGTGTTTGTGAGAGTGTGTTAGAGAAAGAGGAGAAAGACCTAGAGTGTGCTCATCAAGTTGTTCAAGTGGTCTTAGTGTTCTTGTTCAAGGAGCATCCATATACATCATCCATCAAGCATATCCAAGGTAGGAACAATATTCTTATACACTTATTTTTCATATTCTAAGGTCTTCTTAGCTCCTAAACACCTATAGGTTCAAGATCCATGCTCAATACTATGAGATGTGGTTTTGAACCTATTTTCTACTTTTATTCTTTCTCCTCAATCATCTACTATTTCTCTTGCTTTTGATCCATGCAAATGGTATATATCTCATATATAAGCCATACATATGAGAGATATAATCATGCATGCAAGGGCCATGAGCCTAGGAGCTTAAAAAATACCTATTTTCTTCATACTCCAATATGCCCAAAGAGGGTTTTTGTCAAAAATCTAATTTTTACTATTTTTTTGAGTGATCTAGACTCATCAAAAGTTTTTAAAATTTTTACTGAAGTTTCATGAATATATTCGTTGTATGCACTAATTTTTCTTAAGATTCAAATCTTTTCCCTTATTATTCTAAAAATAGAGAAGTAAATCGGGTTAAAATGGCTGTTTGGACAGACCACTTTGAATCCACGCCATTTACTGTAGAAGCAAGCTTTTGGTATAATTTTTATGTGGTTGGATAGATATGCGTATTATCTTTCTAACCCCACTAGAATCAACTCGTTTGCTTGTGTATAGAGAAAATAAAAATGATTCTCTCAAAGTGTGTCGAATCTGGATATTATTTGGTAGAATATTCATAATAAATTTAAGAAAAAAATGAAATAAATGCAAGGTCAAGTTTCAAAGCTTCTAAACTCATAAATATACCACTGTGAAAATTTTAAAAATGAATTTTTAAGTCTAAGTCCTCATTTCTATTTTTTAAGCCACTGAGTTTTCACGCAACTATTTTAAAAAATTTTCTCTGCACTATCACAGAAATTTGTTTTGTTAAAATCGAGGCCTTAGATGCAAATTCTGAAAGCACGTAAAACATAAAAGGTGTTCAGAACATCCCAAATAGGGTGCCTACTGAATCTCAGATTTTATTTCCAAGTCTAAGTATTTTAAAAATCCTAAAACCAGTAGCTAAACTCTGAAAATCCTGATTGTGGTTAAATTTGATTTAGTGGTAATGCTATTGTTTTGGGTTTCCTATATTGTGTTATGCATGATTAAATAATTAGAATGTGTAATATTGACTTGATATGTTTAAATAATTTTAGTGGTAGAATTATTTACATGCAAAATTGGTTAAATCGTTGGTCTATGCATATTATGTTTTAGTCAAAGTAGTTTGAGGTGACTTTAGATAAATTGGTGCATTTTTTGTCTTACATGCTAATTATTCATATCCATGCGTGAATTCCCATGAAAGTTAAAAATTATAATTTTGGCATATAGTATCATACCACATCATCATTGGGTGGGTTTACGGGGTTCACTTAAAGATTTTAAGAAAGAGATGAAGTTGAACGTTAGGGTGGTACAATGACACTTGGAGAAATTGTGGCTTTATGCCTTGGTTAGTTTTGAATGGTTTGCCCTTGGTGCTAAATGAACGTTGTTATAAACTATATTATTGGTGAAGGTGGTTCGGGTGGCGTAATAATAGGAGTTAGATTTCGCGATCCCGCGTTTGACCTTGACCTGAGAGTCGAGGGCCTGAAGTGTTGACTTGTCCACGCCCTTGCCGTCATTGATGACCCTGCTGGACACTTAGTCCGCTACATAGTCATCCCACGGCTTAAGCAACGCTCTTTGTCAGTTGTTAAACTTGGTCAGCGTGAAAGGGATCATGGGGTTTAGGATGGTTTTTCCCGAGCAGGGAGAACCTAAAATAACTTAAGTCTAAATTGGATTAAAAAATTTAAATTGGCTGCATTATTCTCATCATAGCTCACTGTCATACTTATCTTGTCTTCTTATATGCTATGTGTCGACCTATACTTGGAGAAATTTTTGTATAGTTATATTGTTCTTTCTGGGCTTTAGCTCACAACATTCTATTCCAGGTTTTGAGGATGCAGAAGTTCCCGCCAACTACCCGGTGCCAGAGGAGGTGCTACTGTGACTCCCATGAGCCGGAACTCTACTAGTCTGTTGCACATGATTTCTTTTTGAGCTAATCGGACTTAGTGTTGTTTTCTTTAATATTTTTTGTTAAATACACTTTTATTTTGGGTCTGTAACCTTAATCTTATAGTATTTTTACTTTTCTGCATTGATGGGTATTAATCACTTATTACTATTCCGCACCATTATTAGTTAATTGTCGCTCTAGATGTCTCTGAGTTTTGGGGCGTCACAATTTTGGTATCAGAACATAGGTTCAATCCTTACCCGTGTGACCATTAACCTAGGTTTAGACTATGAGGCTTGAGCTTTTAGACTTAGCTATACCCCTTTCTTATTATCATGCTTTAAACATGAAACTTTGAACTAACTGTTTGCTAAAAGCTGACACCGTTCTCTTATTTCATTGTAGGATGGCATCATCTTTCTCTGGTAGATTCGCCCCACCCTCGGCTTCATCGTCATCAGATTCGCACGTCAGCTTCCACTCTTGGGGACCCTTTCGCTTCTAGGTGAACCGCATCGTTCCCATCGACCTCGCCCGGATGGAGGGTAACATCCGACACATTAGGAGAGTGAGTGAGGAGTACCCACAGATGACCAGTCGCGAGTTCAAAGAAATTTTGAAGAGGAGAGTCGGCAACACCCTACGGCAGGCCCAGCGCGCCCACCAGATGATCCATCATGAGCGCACCTTAGAGCGGCTTTGAGCTATGGAGGCCGTTCCTACAGTTTGCGCCCCTATCAACCTCCGCTCACTACCCTTGGACGAGGAGGGTGACTCCTCCAGCTCAGCGGTGCTTCCACCACCTCGGCCTCGAGTTCCAGTTAGATACACCTGAGTGCTAGCACCACCAGCTTCACCACTAGCTTCACCACAAGCTTCACCAGACTACTCCCCAGCCTCACCCGAGGGCTCCCTTGACACCACCGACTGTTCCTCTCCCGTCTACACCCCCTGATCCCTCACCTACCCCCGAGAGTACTCTCCTGTCTCCCCTCGATATACCCCGATAACTCCAGCTCCTTCAGCCAGTGCTGACGACGACACATCAGATGAGGAGGACCCCAGCGAGGATACTCATTAGGCATCTCTACGGGTTTAGGGTAGAAGCTAGGGACAAGGTTTTTGGGTTATTTTTGCTGTGTTTTGATCTTAATGGTGTAGCTGTACTTTCCTCTGAACAGTTTATATTCTGCTATGTCCCCGCATATTTGAATGACTTTATCTACTGTTTCTTCTTCTTATGAATGAATAGTTCTGCTATGTTCTATTTCTATCATGTCTCATATATTCTTCTTTTATACATGTTATTCCTGCTGTCTTTCTTCTACATGGATCAAAACATCAAACTAATAGCAACACTAATAATAGAACCATACAAAGCTCAATTTAAAAAAAAAATCTTAAGTCAAATTATGAGACTAACCCTTTGTTTCTTTTAATCAAGATGAGCCGAGGTAGAGAAAGTCCAAGTTTAGAGCATGTGTTCGAACCCGAGCCACCTAGGCAAGGTAGAAACGACGACATATGTGGTAATCTACGTGAACTCATAGACACTTTACGCTAGCCGGCACCTGCACAGGACCCTGCATCTGCACCACATCCCCCAGTTGTTCCTAGAAGTATAGCCATGTTTTTAGAATTTCACAGACTCCGACCACCGACCTTCTCTGGGGGAGCTAACCCTCAAGGGGAAAAATGATGGCTCTAACATATCAAAAAGCTATTAGATACAATCGATGTACGTAGAGAGATCGATCGGGTGGCCCTAGCTACGTATCAACTTGAAGGAGAATCAGATCAATGGTGGAACTCCATCAGAAACGTCAGGGAAGTCAACACCATGATGCAGTTCGAAGAGAATTTTCTCCAAAAGTACTTCCCAAACGTCCTAAAGCAGGACATGATTCAACAATTTTTGGAGATGAAATATAGCAAGATGACCGTAGCTGAATATGCTACCAGATTCGAAGAGCTAGGATGCTACGCCACCGTTATCGCTCCCACCGAGCTGTCCTGAGCCCGACGCTTTGAGTGGGGTTTGGAACCCGCCATCCAAGGACATCTGATCGGCATGCGCCTACCCACATACGCAGAGGTCGTAGATACCGCTCTACTTTTAGAGCGAGAGCTTTCTAACTCTCGAAAGATTTTTCAGGATCATACAGGAACCTCACGAGGTGGACCAGTACGTCAACTGCCCAACCGCAATTGCCCGAATGCGGGTCCTTAACAGAGAAACCAACCGATCGGTAGAGGTAACGGGTAGCGACATGGAAGAGGTTGTGTTTATTTTGGATGTGGATGAGAAGGACACAGGAAGTCAGAGTGCCCTTAGGAATAGAGAAGAAATAACTAAGGGTTCTTGTAGAATTGAGTTCAGCAGTAACCCCAACAACAACCTTAACAACAGTATCGATAGCAGCCACACCAGCAATACCAACAACAGCTGCAAGGAGGGCAGTGCTTGCCTAATCAGCAGCCCCAACAAGTAAGGCACCAACAGCTGCAAAGAGGGAGGCCAGCAGGAGTTATCAATTAAGGCCCCCGAGGACCTCAACAACTGCAGCAGCTGGGAAGGAATTGGAACCGCAACAATAATGGACGGCAAGTCTTCGCAATTCAGGGACAACAAGAGGAGGAAGACTATCAAGTGATCAAAGGTATGTTTGCACTCTTTAACATCTTGGTAAAGGTTTTATTCGATTTTGGTGCATCACATTCTTTAATATCTGCTACATGAATGAGATCCCTACACCTAGAATCAGAACCTTTGTCTCAAGCTCTATATGTGGCCACGCCAGTAGGAAGTCAGGTGAGGGTAGATCACATATGTAGATCGTACACACTACGTATAGCCGACAGCATCTTGTCTTGCGACCTACAGGTTATGAACTTAGTCGATTATGACGTCATCTTGGGCATGGACTGGTTATCTTCCCATTGGGCCTTAATTGATTGCTACCAGAAGAGGATTGAGGCTGGCACTGAAGACGGAACCCCTGTACGGATTCAGAGCGAATGACGAGACCTCCAGCTAATGATCACATGCCAAACCCGACACCCCGATGTCCCCAGCATAGTAGATTGCTTGCTTGTTAGCACCGACCTTCAGCCCAAGGTAGAGCTGCCACGGGTAGTCTGCGAGTACAAAGATGTCTTCCCCAAAGAACTCCCAGGTTTGCTAGCATGACAAGAGATTGATTTCTCTATCGAGCTTCAGCCCAGAACCACACCCATTTCTATCGCCCCACACCGCATGGCACCCGCAGAACTCAAAGAATTGAAAGAACAGTTGGAGGAGTTACTCTGCAAGGGATTCATTCGCCCTAGCACCTCACCCTGGGAGGCACCAGCGCACTTTACCAAGAAGAAAGATGGAACCCTCCGATTATGCATCTATTACAGGCAGTTGAATCGAGTAACGATTAAGAACCAATATTCTTTGCCACGTATCGACGACCTTTTTGACCAGCTCAGAGACTCAACACACTTCTTGAAGATCGACCTCAGATCCAGATACCATCAGTTGCGAGTGAAGGAAGAAGATATACCGATGACAGCTTTAAGGACCCGATATGGTCACTACGAGTTCGTAGTTACGCCTTTTGGCCTCACAAATGCCCATGGAGTATTCATGAGCCTAATGATCTGACTCTTCTAGCCGTACCTCTACCAGTTTGTGGTGGTGTTTATTGACGACATCTTGGTTTATTCCCGATCAGAAGAAGAGCATAAACAACATTTGAGAATGACCCTGCAGACTTTGAGGGAAGCACAGCTCTATGCTAAGGCCAGCAAGTGTGAGTTCTGGCTGAATCAAGTAAAGTTTTTGGGATATGTCGTATTTGAAGAAGGGATAGCCGTAGATCCAACCAAGGTTGAAGCAGTTATGGAATGGAGGCAGCCAAGAAATGTATGTGAGATTCGCAGTTTCCTTAGCCTCGCTGGTTACTATCGACGATTTATCCAAGACTTTTCAAAGTTGGCAAAGCCCTTGACCCAATTAACTCAGAAAGAAGTGAAGTTCGAATTGGATGAGAAGTGTGAATCATCTTTTAAGGAACTTAAGAAGAGGTTAACGAGTTCCCCCATCTTGGTCATACCAGAGCACGACATTGGATACACCGTCTAATGTGACGCGTCAAAAGAAGGTTTGGGATGTGTATTGATATAGAATGGCAGAGTTGTAACATACGAATCGAGATAGCTGAAACCGCATGAGCTGAACTACCCTACTCACGATCTGGAATTGGCAACCGTCGTTTTTGCACTGAAGTCTTGGAGGAATTATCTGTACGGGGAGAAGTTCGAACTGTTCATAAACCACAAGAGTTTGAAGTACCTATTCTTTAAGAAGGATCTGAACATGAGGCAGCGCCGCTGGGTCGAGTACCTTGAGGATTATGACTTCACCTTGGCCTACCACCCTGGAAAGGCCAACGTAGTAGCCAATGCGTTGAGTAGAAAGACGAGGCCCCAGTTAGCCTGTATCGCCGCCCAGGAATGGAAGATGATGGAAACACTTGGAAAATTTTTCTTGCACCCGACCGAACCGAAGGAGGGATCTTGCTTCGTGTTGACTGTGGCGACGTCCAATCTATGTCAGTAAGTCCTGGATGCGCAGAAACACGACCAAGAAGCTGAGTATTTCTTGCAGCACCTAATAACTGAGGAGTCAAAGCCAGGATGGACAATGGATAAGCATGGCTACCTGACGTTTTAAGGCCGACTCTTCGTTCCCAACAACAACGAAGCTCGAGAGAACATCTTGAAGGAGTTTCATCGGTCGCCCTTTGCAGTGAACCCTAGAGGAACTAAGATGTACCAGGACCTGAAGAGGAAGTATTGGTGGAGCGGTATGAAGAAAGATGTCGCTGACTACGTCGCCCGATGCCTCACATGTCAGCAAATCAAAGTAGAACATCAGAAGTTGGGAGGAACCCTGCAACCATTGGAGATACTAGAATGGAAATGGGAGAACATTACGATGGACTTTGTCACCGAGTTACCAAGATCGCCTCAGGGACAAGATGGGATCTGGGTTATTGTGGATCGCCTAACCAAGAACGTGCACTTCTTGCTAGTTGGACCCTTTGACACCTTAGAAACCTTAAGCCAGAAGTACATCCACGAGGTACTTCGCCTGCAAGGGATTCCAACTTCTATCGTTTTCGACCGAGACCCCCGCTTTACGTCACGATTTTGGCGCAGTTTACAGACAGCTTTGGGAACGGAGCTTTGCTTCCGCACATCCTTTCACCCTCAGACCGATGGATAATATGAACGCACCATTCAGACGTTAGAAGACATGCTGAGAGCTTGCATCATGGACTTCAAGGGAAGTTAGGAGAAGCACCTATCGCTTGTTGAGTTCGTTTACAAAAACAGCTACCAAGCCAGTATTGGTATGCCACCATACGAAGCGCTCTATGGCCGACCATGCAGATCGCCCTTGTGTTAGGCAGAGATAAGAGAAACCATCTTGCTTGGACCAGACATCGTGCTCGAGACCATTGAGAAGATCAAGTTGGTTCGACAACGTCTTACTACCGCTCAGAGTCGACAGAAGAGCTGCGCCGACCAACGATGGAGACCTCTGGAACTCAACGTAAGAGACCACGTATTTCTCAAAATCCAGTCGCGACGAGGAGTTATTCGATTCGAAAAGAAAGGGAAGCTATCACCTAGGTATATCAGCCCATTCGAGATCCTAGCCAGAGTGGGAGCAGTCGCCTATCGCTTAGCCTTGCCACCTCATCTTACAGACATTCACGATGTATTCCACGTTTCGATGATGCAAAAGTACAAAGTTATCCGACACACACCCTCAAATGGGAGGAGCTCTAAATCGACAAAGATGAGACTTTTGAAGAAAAATCGATAAAGATCCTTGATCATCGCGGCAAAGTGCTTAGAGGAAAGACTATTCCACTCGTACGCGTGCTATGGAGAACCCCGATATATTTAAGTCTTAAAAGATAAAAATAATATCATATATGATATATGAGATATGATCTATTAAAATTAAACTGGTTCAGCCTACCCGCCTATATATAGGGCTATAGTAGGGACCTGATGAGTAAGTATGAGTTAGACTTCCAGTGGAACACAGACACCTACTAAGGGTTTTTGCAATTAAGGAAAGACATGCAGTGGTTTCTACAATTTTCGTAAAACACTGAATTACAGTTCACACCACTAAAGAACTATAATTGCACTCTGACCCATAATCTCAAAACCTTATTGCATTGAGCTCCTATTATTAAATGCTTATCATTTTTCCTCACGTTAAGATTCCTGATACCCGCAAATTAAATTTAATTACTGACAATTTAATTTAATTAGCATCTTGATATTTCTTAACTCATTTCGCTCAACTTATTTGACTGCCGGATAATTAAATCTACCTGTAGGATTTAGCCCGGTCAAAACTTATAAGCATTCTTAAGGGGTGTATCGTCAATTCAGATCTATCGGGACGTGGATTCCGTTAATAATTAATATTTTCTATATAAATAATACTTCTATCCAACTCACCAAAAATATAGACCCATATAATATCGCACCCTCTAATGAATCAAAATAATGAATATTAAATATATGCAAATCAATAATTATTTCAGGATTAAAATGATAAGTACTATTCATAATAACCTTGGGGTGTGAATTAGTTTATATAGTCAGTATAAAATTAATTATTCCAAATATCCCGTTCAATACACACAAAGTGTACTGGCACAGAGAGTCAAAACAATAGACGACGCTATTATTTGTTCCCCGTAACTAAAATAGGTCTACTAAAACTCCGTGCTACAGTCGTACCGATGGTATGCCCATTTTCATCTAAACTGTGATCATAAAATTTGTATTCTGCAAAAACCTAAAATTTAATTTTCTGTGTGTAAGTCGTACTCTACACACCTGATTAAATACTATACATAATATTGGACATCCATGCATAACAAAGAAATGATATACATACATTGCTCATTAAGATTCTCATAAAATACAAAATTAATTTTAATTAAATAAAATTAAATACTAAAAATATAATTTTTAGAATACCAACCCTAACAATCTCCCATTTATACTGAAAATCATGCTGCCATATATCTGACTCTCATTCCCTCTACATGACTAGCAAAAGTTTTAGCCGGTAAGCACATTGTAAAAGGATCTGCAAGGTCTCCTGATGTAATTTTGGTCACAGTAACATCACCTCTCTATATAATTTCTCGTATCAGGTGATACTTACGTTTAATGTGCTTACCTTTCTTATAAACCATTTGCTCTTTCGAGTTTGCAACCGCTCCACTATTATCACAGTAAAGTGTAATAGCTGACTGAACTGAAGGCACCACATCTAGATCCAACAGGAAGTTTCTGAGCCAAACAGCCTCCTTGGCTGCTTCAGAAGCTACCACATACTCGACTTTCATGGTGGAATTAGCAATGCAGGACTGCTTGATACTCCTTCAACTTATAGCTCCACCTCCTAAGGTAAACACATATCCTGAGGTAGACTTATGGGAATTTCTGCCAGACTAAAAATCTGAGTCTGTGTACCCCAAAGGTACTAGACTGTCTGCCTGGTAAACCAACATATAATTCTTAGTCCTTTTTAGGTACTTAATTATATTTTTTACCGCAATCCAATGCTCCTACCCTAGGTTAAACTGATATCTGCTAACCACGACAACGGCAAAGCATATGTTGGATCTAGTGCAAAGTATAACATACATGAGACTTCCTACTACCGAAGCATAAGGAACCGCCTTCATCCTCTCTATCTCATCAGGTGTCTTAGGACACTGATCCTTGGATAGAGTGATTCCATGCCCTTAAGGGACAAACCATTTTTTAGAATCCTGCATGCTAAAACGAGCAAGGATATCATCGATATACTTTTCTTGTGATAAGCTCAACATTCTTTGTTTCTAATCTCGCACAGGCTTAACCCTAATGATGTGATTGGCTTCTCCCAAGTCCTTCATATTGAACTGCCCAAATAATTATACTTTAACCGTAGACAATGCCGCCACATCGTTTTCGATGAGCAAGATATCGTCTACATAAAATACTAAAAAAATTACCACGCTTTTGTCTTGCTTCTTGTACACACAGGACTCATCCGGACTTTGATCAAAATTATATGATTTTATAGCTTGATCAAACTGAGTGTTCCAAGACCTCGATGCCTGTTTAAGTTCATAAATGGATCTCTTAAGCTTACTCAACACGTGTTCTTGGTCCTTTGCAATAAATCCGTCTGGTTGTATCATATAGATACACTCGTCAAGACTTCTATTATGAAAAGTAGTCTTGACATCCATTTGCCAGATTTCATAATCAAAATGTGCGGCAATAGATAAGAGAATCCGAATCGACTTAAGCATAGCTACCAGTGAAAATGTTTCCTCATAGTCGATCCCTTCTTTATGAGTGAACCCTTTAGCAATAGGTCTAGATTTAAAGGTTTCAACCTTCCCGTCTGCTCCTTTCTTTTTCTTGTAAATTCACTTGCATCCAATGGGTTTGATTCCTTCGGGTGGTTCTATAAGTTTTCAGACCTGCTTGGAATACACAGATTTTATCTCTGAATTCATAGCCCATTGCCAAATATCTGCATCTTTGTCTTGTAGTGCTTCATTGTAGTTATAGGGCTTGGTATCCAGTTCTGCCGAGATCCTATCAAAAGACTCACCCAAGAACATATACCGGTCAGGTTGATGAACAATCCTCCCACTACGACGAGGCACTACCTGTGTCTGTGTATAAGCAGTAACAGGCTATGAAGAATCTGAACCTTGTACATCAACACCATGTTCTTGATTTTCACTTGTCCTAATAATCCTCCCACTATAACGAGGTAATGAAATATCAGTAACTTGTGGTTCCTCCTCTATTCTACTGTTATTTTTTCTCAGTTTCTCCAGAACAATATTGCTTTTGGGCCTGTGATCCATAATATAATTCTCTTCTAAGAATCGGGCATTGGTGGTAACAATGACCTTCTGATCCTTATGATTATAAATTAGACCACCATTCATTCTCTTGGGATGTCCCATAAAGAAACAGACTTTCGTCATCGGTTCCAACTTACCCATTGTCCCTTTCAGCACATGTACTGGACACCCTTAAATTCGAATGTGTTTCAGATTAGGCTTATGCCCGATCCATAATTCTGTGGGAGTAGAAGGTACTAACTTAGAAGGTACCACGTTTAGAATGTAATCTACTGTTTCTAAAGCGAGTCCCCAAAATGAATTTGGTAAACCTGAATAACTCATCATTGATCTTATTATTTTCATAAGAGTCATATTCCTTCTTTCTACTACACCATTCTGTTGTGGAGTGTCAGTTGCAGTCAACTGGGATGTAATTTCCTCTGATGACAAGTAGTCCTTAAACTCTCTAAAGTGGTATTTCCCACCACGGTCGGATTATAGTGATTTGATACTTTTACCCAGATGCTTCTCCACCTCCGCCTTGAATTCTTTGAATTTCTCAAAGCATTCAGACTTACGGTGCATCAGGTAAATGTATCCATACCTTGAGTAGTCATAAATAAAACTGACAAAGTACTCAAAATCACCTCTAACCCAGATTTTCATAAGGCCACACACATCATAATGAACCAGCTCCAACGGTTCTTTAGCTCTATAGCCTTTGGCCGAAAATGGCCTCTTGGTCATCTTACCTTCTAAGTAAGATTCACAGACTGGAAGTGTCTTCACTTTCAATGAACTCAAAGGTCCATCTGTTACCAGTCTATTTATCATTTTTAGATTAATATGATCTAAGCGTAAGTGCCAAAGAAATGTTTGGTTCATTAAAGAAGAAAACTTTCTCTTATATAGTAAATTAGAAGTGTTATTCATTTTAATTAGTTGCAGTGTATGAGAGATTTGAGTAATAATATAAAGATCACCCACCAATGTACCAGAATAGATAACTCGTTTATTATCCTTAATAACCACAGAGTTATTAAAATAAACAAAATATCCGTCTTTAACCAATCTAGAAACGGAAATTAAGTTCCTTCTAATGGCAGTACATAAAGACAATCTCTCAATATTAAAATCCGATCTCTACCAAAACTGAGAGTGGCATCTCCTACTGCAACTGCTGTTACCTGTGTATTATTGCTCATATGCAGGTAAATTTTTCCATTACTAAGTTGTCGAATTTCTTGGAATCTCTGTAATGAATTGCAAACATGATTAGTGGTTCCCGTATCTACACACTAGGTATCGGTAGATAACACCGTTAAATATGTTTCCACAACTAATGAACAAAAATTACCCTGTTTGTTCTGCCTTCTGAGAAATACTTGACAGCTTTTTCCAGTGCCAGGTCTGGTTGCAGTGAAAGCATCTTACTTTCGGCTTTTCCATACCAGTACGTGGCCCACTAACTACCCTGAAAAATGTGTCTTCCTATTTATGAACATTTTTCTTCTTCATACCTTTTGGCCTCGAGGATGAACCTTTTTCTGAAACAAATATATTTCCTGGTACTGAAGGAATACCATTTGTAGTTAAATGTATATCCATGTTCATTTCCAGTCAACAAAATTCAGTCCCGTAATTTGTTTTCTTTGAGTATTGAAGCGAGTCTGTTAAAATCCATTTTAATCAGGAGAATAACATAATTAAAAAATCGTTAATTATGATGAGCAAAACTTTGAATTTATTTTAATTTGGTTCTTTTTACCATTTTAAAATTAATTCGCCAGCAGCTTGGTAATCTAAGATTAGTATGCCACGATGGGTGGACGTCTACTATCCTTCATCAGACCAGACAGGCCAATTCCTTTTAATTTACTATTTAGGCAGTTGGCCATGCTAAGTTAAATTAAATAGCTGACATAGTTTCGGTCCAGCATATAATAGTAGTGACTCAGATGGAGATGATACTATTATATACAAATAAGTGTTAAGCATCACCTAATCCCAAATTAATCGCTTCGCAATAAACCCTTCAGATGGAGAAGTGATTCACACTAACAATTATTCAGAATTATCCCTAAAGAAGGTTTGTACTAGCGATACCGCAATTAATCTGTCTGTTGGGGAGGAATGTCTTACTGCCGACACGCAGGATTTAATTGCATCGCCTACAAACTGGGGATGGAGACCGCAGGATTTATCTGTGAATAAATTTCCTCTCCCACTTAGATTTTTAAATTTTTTTTGAAGGTTATAAAAATCCGTTTAATTAAAATAAATTTATTAATTTCGAAAGTCACACGATCTAAAAGAATAAAATATCTTTCCGTGTACATGATTCTAAATATTCTAGTTTATCAAACCATCTTTCAAAAGTTACACGATCTGAAAGAATCAAATATCTTTCCGTGTATACGATTTTAAAGATTCTGATTTATCAAATAATCTTTTTGTGTTTAAATGCGTAACAAATAAAATTTAATAAATGCATAATTTTTCCTCTAACTTTTCAGCTAAGGTAATAATTAAAGGTATTTATTTATTTTATTTTTTGTTTCATATTTTTTGAAAAATAATAATTTATTTTGATTAAATATTTTTCTATTTAATTAATTCAAAATTTAGAATTAATACTCACGTTTTTCTAAGATATCTGATTTTTTAAAAAAATCATCTTTAAACGTGATATTTTGTAAAACATAAAATATCTAAAGTTTTTTTATTTAATTAAAAATAATTTATTAAAAAAATTTAATTTAATTTTTTATTACAAAATATTTTAATTAAAACCAAATATTTGAATTAATTAAATTAACAGGATAAATAAAACTAATATATATTTCATCCACGCAGTTAATAAAAAATAAATTAAATAAAAAATAAATATAAATATTCTGATTTTATGATCCAGTTGAAACTCGAATGAGTTTGAGCCTCCTATTAAGAAGTAAGTTTTCAATTTCCTGTTTATTTCTTGATTCATTGATATTATCATATCAATTAGGAATACCACAAAAATAGCACCACCGCTGCCCTAATCTTGATCCAAATCCACTTTTGCCGCTACCGTTTGTGCGCCTGGACCGAATGGGATTGTGCGCTGGAATCCACTTTTGGATTGGAAACTGCCGCTTTGCTTCAGCAAAACAGTGATGCGGTTTGTTCCAAAATAGGCTGCTGCTGCAGCTTGGACCAAAAATAGCGCCGCTTCAGTTGGCGCTGGAGTTGTTTGCTTGTGATTGGTTTGGGAAGCCACAGCACCCACTTTTTGGAAATCACTGAGCCAATCAATGCATGCAAACTTTTGGCATCAACGCTGCACAGTTTTGCGCTGGAAACCGTGCCTGTACACTGTTTTGATATGCTGCGGTTTGTTTGAAAAACTGTTTGGAGAACTCAGCCAATTGCCATTATTTGGAGACCGGTGCTTGCTTTGGAGAAAACTGGTGCCGCCTGGAATTGCCGTTTGGGAACAGCGCTACTGCGGCTTGGAAACTGCCGGTTTTTGCCGGCGGCTTGCTGTGGCTGTTTGCTTTTTTTTTTAATCCAGAAAAATAAAACTAGAGAAAAACAAAATATCTGCGTCTAAAACCACTGAAATCTCCGCCGGTTGCCGCCGCCTTCCACCATATATGTTCTTATTTTTTTTCCTTTCAAACAATCTAGAAAAAAAAACTTAAAGAACATAAAAAAAAAATTACATCGAAACATTTGTCCCGTAGGCTTATATTCGATCTAAAAGTTAATTAATCTAACATGGTCAATATCCGTGATTAAAAAATTAATTAAATCATCATCCCCGCATTCAATCAAACATGAAAAAAAATAATGATTATAAAATCGAAATTTAGAATGCCTGCAAAACAAAGTTAGCACAGTTCTAAATCTACCCGGCCCCGATAAATCGTAAACAAAAAATAAAACGACTCCGATACCAATTTGTTGGAGGTAAAACTGCCAAGAAATTTGTTTTTGTAAAACGATTTTTGGTAAAAAATTAACTGGATGGGCAAACGCCGAAATGGGTTCCAGATAAAAATTTTGACGAAAAACGATCAAAATAAAACCCGCACAACCAAAGTTAATTTAGATGAATACCTTTTGTCGATCTAATCTTCAACTACGACTTGATTCTGAGTTGAAACTCCCATAAGATCTTCTACTGTATCCCCTTACGCGATCCTCGAACGTAGTGTGGGCTACGATCCTCCAAGAACTCGTACTGGCAGAACCCCAATATATTTAAATCTTGAAAGACAAAAATAATATCATAATAATATATGAGATATGAGATATATGATGTATCAATCTCAAATTGATTCAGTCTACCTGTGTATATATAGGGCTACAGCAGGGACCTTGGGAGTAATTATGAGTAAGACTTCCAGTGAAACAAACACCTACCAACGGTTTCTGTAATAAAAGAAAGATGCATAGCAGCTTCTGCAATTATGGAAATCCAGTAGTGATTTCTGCAATTTTCATAAAATATTGAATTACAGTTCAGACCACTAAAGAACTATAATTGCACTATGACCCATATTCTCAAGACCTTCTTGAATTGAGCTCGTGTTATTAAATTATTACCATTTCTCCCCACGTTAAGATTCTCGATACTCGCCAATTAAATTTAATTACTGACAATTTAATTTAATCGGGATCTTGATAATCCTTAAGTCTTTTCGCTTAACTTATTTGACAACTGGATAATTAAATCTACCTGTAGGATTTGGTCCGGTTAAAACTTATAAGTATTCTTAATGGGGTATCGTCAATCCCGATCATTCGGGACGTGGATTCCGTCAATAATTAATATTTGTCATATAAATAATACTACTATCCAACTCACCGGGAATAGAGACTCATATAAGATCGCACCCTCTAATGAATCAAAACAACAAATATTAAATATATGCAAATTAATAATTATTTCAGGATTAAAAGGATAAGCACTATTCATAATAACCTTGTGGTGCGAATTAATTTTTATAGTCAATAGTTAGTACCAAATTAATTACCCAAAATGTCCCGTTCAATACACACAAAGTGTACTGACATAAAGAGTCGGAACAATAAATGACATTATTATCTGTTCTCCGTAACCAAGACAGGCCTACTAAAACTCTGTGGCACAGTCGTACCGATGGTATGTCCATTTCTATCTAAACTGTGAACATAAAACTTATATTCTGCAAGAATATAAAATCTGGTCTTCTGTGTGTATGCCGTACTCTACACACCGGATTAAATATTTTACAGAATATTGGACATCCATACATATCAAAGAAATGATATGCATACATTGCTCATAAATATTATCATAAAATAAAAAATTAATTTTATTAAAAATAAAATTAAATATTAAAAACATAGTTTTCAGTATACCAACCCTAACATAAACAACACGTCGAAACGTTGCAAAAATTAAAATGGGTCAGGGTCTCACAACTCTCCCCCTCTTAAAGGAATTTCGTCCCCAAAATTCAACACTGAAACTCAAGCCACTCCAGTTCGTCAACCATCCATATTCTCTAATGCAAACCCAGCAAACACTGTACAATGACAAAAATGTCCTAGCAACTGAAACCCCCATAGAGACTGTCCATACGTGCAAGTTCCACTTACACCACTGTCGTCCATGAAACATCCATGAAACATTGGATCAAGATCGAACTCTTGTTTCCAAACCTCGAAACCTAACTCTCGTCGAACACAAACCACCTCAGCGATGAGCGCGTAACATGAAACCAATCCACCATGGAACTTGGTCCCAAACACTCTCTATGCCAGAACTAAAGAGTACCACCCTCGTTCACACTGCCACATACTGGCTCAATCGCACCTCACAATGCACACCAAGGACTAACGCCACGAGTCCAATCACACGACGTCAAACCCTGACATTGATAACCCGAATTCACATATTACACATACAGGCTTTACTCAAGTTCTGTCGATCACCAGACGACCACCAACTTTGTTACCACATTGCTACTCTACTGATGTTAACAACGCCATTGCGAAGCTAACATGACGCCCATCCATGAGCAACAACACAAACATCCAACGTCAGAGAGAAGCTCACTTAACCCACCTGGAATACCAAAGAACGCCTTTCATCTAAACCTGTATCCTCCATTCAATCTCCCATCACGAATCACGATTTTCATCCCAGAAAAATACCAGGTGATACACCATTGTCCCAGACAAGGTCCCACACAACCGAAAACTAATTCGACATCACAATCACAAGTCACCTGACCCGAACGAGTCACTGGACCAAACACATCACGCAGATAGAACGTCTCATAGGTGTCCCATAACCTACACAAACCCAATCACGTCTCCCGTGTAACTGCACATCACTACACCTCACTACACAACTCAATGTCTCGCCATCAGATCACTGATACCCAGGCTACAGATCAACTTTAAATCAAGCATGATCCCCATCAGCCGAAAAAGCAAACATGATGACTGTCATCCAACATCAACCGCAACGTAGAACACATACATCAATTCCTTGAGTCCATAATAGCAGAACATTCGAACCCATGACACCAACCAAGACTTGCCTCTTAGACTTCGCAATTTCCTCATATACATAACTCATAATGGCCCTTTCGCTCCCAACCAAGCAATCGCGTTGGTCCGAACAGGCCACACCAACTAAGGCTTCTCAAATACCGTATCATACTCTCGGGACCACCATCCGAACAAATGGTTATGCCAAAACACAATCCTTACCACAGTCGATGATCACTCCCCAACTCTAAAAACTCTGAATAGTTCCAAGTCTCAAGCGAAAGATAAAGCCAGACTTACAAAAGTCTATCAGAAACCCACAATGTGAATATCACAGCTGCACAGTTCCTACAAAATTCCCACTCAGCCAAAAGCTAGAAGGGCAACCATACTCACACAATCTAGAACAAGCCGCACACAACGGTTAACGATCCTCAATTGATCAATGTAGAAAAGAACTTTATGTATCTTAATACTTAGTCCCTTGTCAACAAGAACAAGCATAATCATTCATGGTCTACCAACTCGACCTCACAAGGAACACAACCTAAATATGAACCAATCAAGAACCCGACATCTTCATTCAATCGAGATGGAACAACTCGCACCAGACAATCGTCTACAAAGAAACTCTCTCCGTTCAGAGAAATGAAAAGGGTCATCAAGGAACCATAACCCAACCTCAGCGAACTCTCAGTACTCGGCGTACTCCTAGTACTCATCAACACTTGGTCCTCAAAGAATCCTGTACACCTTACCTTGCAGCTGCATCAACCACAGTCAAACAGTTGCCGTCAACCATGATCACGGTACTTGGATCATCAGCTACACCAAGCTCTCAACTCTTAGACCTTATTCGCACACATACGAACACCATCAATCCTCATACCTTGTATAACACATCCCATAGGACTATAAGTTTATCACTAAGCGTGCATAGAGACACACATCAACATTTTCATCGCGCTAAAACCTCACTCCACCAGGTTGTGCTTGGTCACCTAACTCCTACTAGGAAAATCCCAACCACTTCACGGCCTCGAGCCCACTGCCCACGCAACTCACATAGAAAGCGCACGAAACTATACAAAGGAAATCTAATCCTGAGACCTTTCATCCAGAGTTCCTAATAACTCCTATAACCATGCAGGCACCTTCTGCACTTTCGTTCTCAAAGCATACAACGATTACTAACATCTTAACTCACGATTTCTCACCTATCGTCCCAAACTAGCCAGACCACACGGTTCACTACTGAACCTTATCACTCCACACTTTGTTCCCATGGACAAACAACATACCCACCTTTGAACCTAAGGTCAAATACAAATAACCTCCGGATATATCACTCTCAAGATACATCATCTCAGCACTAGCCAACCACACTATCGAACCCTTCCACGGTCCTTTCGAACCTACTGCACCCAGCACAGTTCCCAAACACGATCTCCTAATCACTAGGATAACATTCAAACCACAGACCTGCGTTCTTGTAGGAATTCCACAAAATAGATACTCGTCGCATGTTAGAATCGTAACCTGAACCCTTACCACATTTCAACACCATTGCGACCCATACTCATTTCAGCACATCTGTAACTCATACTCGTCCCCATATTCTCGAGCTTACTCACTCATAACTCAGTTCTCAAACCTCAATAATGTATACAACGTCCAAGGCCATTAGAACTACCCTGACTATCAACAACATCATCCGCTGCTACCCTGACTACCATCAACATCATCCGATGCTAGCAGGGATATCTCCAGAACCACTCATGTTCTGCTATCCCAACATATGCTCGGCCAAGGATTACTACGCTCCCATCCACTATGTTCTCGTCTATACCCCATCCTGAGTACACGGCTCACGACATACCTAATCCGTCACACGGCCAATACCACGTACACCAAAATCTCAAAAGGGATTATCACTATCCACAGATCTAGTCATCACAACTGATATCCCAGGGTCTCCAACACCCTATCGCCCCTACTCACAAGGCCATCCATAACACAGCTACAACTCCTGGTAACATACTCCCAAGAGGAGCCATCTACCACAATCAAGCCACTAACCATGCTTCAACTGCACCCGAATAACTCTGCTCGTACTAACACTCAACAGTTCACCAACCGTGACCAACAATCTCACATGGTTAAACCCAACTCACCAACGAGTTCCACGACGCACCAAGCGATCGACACTCAACCCCAAACCTTGCCTTTTAGCGACCACCAAGATCGAGTCTCACATCCAAGACCTAAATCACGGTCTCGTCGTCTCCAAGGGTGTACAAGTCATATATAAAAAAAATATGAAACACATCAACCTATCATGTTATTTCTAACACGTACCACATAATCATGCTAACACATAGCCAAAATAATTATGCCAACACATCACACATACCGAGGAGAACTGACAAGAATGACACATCACAATGGATAACCTACTTAGACTCCATACTAGAAATCATGTCAGCTAAACGCGTTTCTAACTTGGCTCCCAAGTTTGTTAATCAAAACGCCCGAGGGCAAGACTAATCAATCTTAAGGTCCAACCTCCAAACTCACGTATATACTACTAGTTATCATGTTCCAAACACAGGTAACCAAGCACACACACATCTTTCCTCATAAGGTGACGCACCCTCTTTCCACGACCCATAGGTATTCGAACCCGGAGCTCTAACACCAAGTTGTCACGCCCTAAACTCCGGATCTCGTGGAAAGCCCACAAACAACCACCAAAACTGACCCAAAAAAAGGAATGAAAGCCATAAGGCCAAAATGAGGCTAAAACCAATGTAAAACACACTACCGATGTTTTATTTCATTTAAAAGAGTAGCCCAAAGGATTACAGTTATAGCCCAAAAGCCAAGCCTTTTTAAAACGAAGTATACATTTTGGGTAAAGAAAATCATTAAAAAGATGTGCAAGCCGTTCTAAAATTCCCCTCGAAGCACAATAGTTTATATGAAGCATAAACCATTTAAAAATCCTTTTTTGTAAACCGTTGCACCAACCAACGAAAATCGTAATATAGAACTATAGAAAACAACAGCCAACCCATGATTCTTTTGAAAGCAATAAAGCATGCATACATCCGCCATAAGAATTACATAAGCTTTATAATATGTTACATCCAACATGAAACACATACAAAGGTACAAACAACCGATCAAGATAAAACAAAAGTCTTGACATCAGCCACCTCCGAACACCTCAAGGTCGACCTACAGGATCACGTTCACCTGCAAAAAGTTTTTAACAAATCCCACAACATAATCCGAAGCCGAATAGAAACAGACTATAAATCTTAAAGCAGGATATGCAATCACATAGCATAAAATTGACTCAACCACCAGAGCCTCAAAACGGTTTTACCTATAAAAAAAATCCAAAGTTTTCTATCAGACTTCCACAAGTCTCAAAACGGTTTTTCATCCTAAAAAACAAGCATTTCAACAATGCAAATAACATTTAACAGTTAAAAAAACTAGTAACCAAAACATTATTTTCCCACTCGGATTACACAACCGAGAAAAAAATGTTATTTTTCCACTCGGATCACACAGCCAAGGAAATTAAAATAAAATGATTCCTATGTACTGACTCTGTCACACACAGGGACAGAGAACACAACTATAGACTTCTGCCTATTACCCTAGTCCTGAATCACTTAAGGACTGTTAGGTAATAACAAATTCTATACGGAGTAACAACAACGTCAACACTTCCTTTACGGGCCCGAAACCCGAGGGACAAAAGCACCCACCACTTCTTTACGAGATTAACCATAAAGACAAAGTGACCTAATTGCGCAAGTTTTTAGACTTTCACTAAGGAGAAATGGTAGCCTAATATACACACAATGTCACGACACATCTAACGAACCATTTAAAAGCAAACCCGTAGCTCGACTACGAAAATATTTTCATAATTATACATTAAACATGTATAAAGATCCATCCATCAAGAATGGAGATAAAACAAAAATATATTTTTATCAAAACGTTTAAAAAGCTGAGACTCAACCCTAAGGGTTAGCTCTAATCCTCCAAAACACATTTTTCAAGAGTATCACAAACCTTCATTTTCAAAATCACCTTTTTAAAAACCACGGACAAATATCACATTCTAAGAGACTACGGGCTGTTGAACTCACCTCGATCTCAAAACTCTTCTTCTCACACAAAGAAAAAAAAGGGTCAACACCAACAGAAAAAGTGTCAACACAAACAGAAAAGTTGTCGACACAAACAGAAAAGGTGTCAACACAAATAGCGAATGTCGACACAAATAGCAGAGGTGTCGACACAAACAGCAATAGAAAGCTCCACTCCAATAGAAGAAAAATGAGTCGACATCAACAGAAAAGTGTCGACACCAACAGCAAAAGGTGTCGACACAAATAGAAAAGGGTGTGGCCACAAGAATAGAGAGTTTCATCGTAAACAGCCACAGTGTGCTCAACACCACAGAAGGAAAAAGGGTCGACACAAACAGAAAAGTGTCGACACAAACCAAAAAGGTGTCGACGCAAAAAAAATAAAATTCTCAAATTTCAGAACAGGCTACTGGCGATGGTGAAAAGCAAACCTAAGCTACGGAAACAACTTCTCAGCCCTAAATTAAACTGGCCAAACACCTCTTTTTCAAATCATGGACATACACAAGCCCAAAATAACAAGGAAACACCGAAAAGAAAGCCTCAAAACCCCTTTTCATCCAACCAAAATCAACCAAAAGCGATTTTAAACCCCTTTTCATGTATTTTTAAATGGTAAAAATACATATAATTGTACGTAGCACCTTTTGAAGAAAAGATAGTCTAGGATCCTATCTCGTTGAGTAAAAAACTCGAAGCCTCAAACTCCGTGAAAAACTAACTTCGTCGAAACAAAATTCCATCCAGATGAACGCGTAGCTCTCGGTGCCGATAGTAAGGATCCGCTACCTGATCGCCAAAAACAAAGCTTGGGCCCCAAGAAAACTAGAGAAAAGGTAGAGATTTTTGTTTGGAAAAGGAAACTTAGCCCCCAAGTTTTGAAAATATCTTTAAGAAAATATCTAAGGCTAGATATTTATAGGCCGTGAAAACATCTTTTTTTTTTAAATTCGCACCACAACACCCAACGACCCTGGTAACCAACCTAACATGTATTTCTTAGCCCGAACATGTATAAAACGCATATAAACATGCTATTGTAAAAATAATAAATAGCACGTCAAAACGTGACAAAAATTAAAACGGGTCAGGATCTCACAATACTGATGTTTAGTCTTTGTTAGGTAGTTTATACCTTTTTATATGTTTCATGTTTGGATGTAACATGTTGTAAAGCATATATATTTCTTATGCCTGTGGGCCGATGTATGCATGATTTTTGCTTTTGAGAGAACCATGGGTTGGTTGTTGTTTTACGTAGTTTCTTACTACATTTTTCGTTGATTGGTTCAACGGTCTACCAAAGGAGTTTTCAAATAATTTATGCTACATTCAAGCCTTTGTGCTTTGAGGGAGATTTTGGAATAACCTAAGCTCTTTTTAAAAAGAAAAAGGTTTTCTTTTCCAAAATGTTTATTTTGTTTGAAATGTTTGACTTTTGGAGCCATAATCGTAGTCTCTTTGAGCTATTCTTTTAAGTCAAATAAACCCTCGATAGTACGTTTTTATAAAAGTTTTAGCCTCATTTGGCTTCATGGTTTTTCATCCGTTGTGTCGAGACAATTTTGGTGGTTGTTCGTGGGCTTTTCGCGTGATCCGGAGTTTGAAGCGTGATACTTACGATCCTAGGCCACATTGTTGGGCCATGTTCAAAATGCGCTAGTTCAATCCGCAGGATGGGTTTCTTGTGCCTAGGCTTCTCCTATATGAGCTAGAGGTTCACTTTTCGATGGTAAACTTGTAGGTAAAAGTTTTATTTTGTTTTGAAATTCCACTCTTTGAATAAGTTACCTGTTGTTTGTATTTATGTATGATGCATCTATGTTTGGTGAAAGTTTAAATCTCGATACCCATTATTCATGTTTTCCATGTGTTGGTCTTAATTTATTGTTCTCGAATGTGTTCCGTATGTCATTACAATTTGTGTGTTTGTAGATTTCTTAGTTTTCCTGATCTTAGTGATTGTGTGTTGTGTTTGACGTTTATGGTGCCTAGGGGTTTGCGTACCATGTCGTTAGTGTTGTAATGCCACTTCCCTTCTTGATCCTCTTTGTGTTTTTTTTTTCAATTTGGATTCTCTGTGGCATGTTATGTTTTCTTGTGCTTAAAACATCGTATACTCGTTCTTAGAGCCTGTGTTATGTTACGCTTGGCTATTGAAGTGTCTTTAGGTATGTTATATCTCATGTTAATGTTATGTTCAATTGTTTAAAATTTTCTAAATTCATGTTTGAGAGTAGATTTTGTGTTGTGTATTGGGGTTATTTATGCCTTGAACCTCAGCCTTTCATCTTGTTTTGATTTTGATTTGTTGTTTATAGTTAACATTTTCTTCATCTTGTTGTAACGGCCCGGTACAGACCCTAGTTGTGATAACTCGGTTAATAACGACGTATGTAAAGACCCAGCCCAAACCCTAAGTGTTAGTGACGGATAGTCCACGAGACCATAGAACACAGAAAAAGTTCAGAACCTTAACTCGAATTGAAAACCCTAAGTTTGCCCAGAAACCCTAAAAAGGTCCAAAACTCAGGCAATAAAACCTTAGCACCCTGAGAGTCTCTTAACATTTTAAATGAAGTAAATATCATAAAATAATGAATTAAAAATAAAAAATCCTCATAAATAGGGTAAAATGACCGTTTTGCCCATAATACAACAAAAAGTCAAAAACTTAAATTTTGACATATGAGAACCCTAAATCAAGGATTTAAATACAATTAAGTAGCAAAAGATAAAATAACATCAAAAATTCCAAAAATAGCCCTTTGTGGCCGACCACCTTGGAAAGTGTGCCAAAAAGTGACTTTTTACTTTCTTTTTAGCTTAAAATGATGAGAAATGTATTAGATTAAGCATTATGACTATCTAATACTTGTTGAACAAGTAATATGCATAATAATACAGTGTTATAGGTCAACAAAAGCAAACAAACCATTATTAAAGTCTATACACAACAAAATAAGTCAAAAAATTATATATTGCCAAAACAGCTTAATTTGACTTAAAAGACTACATCTATTTAATCAATTGCTATGAAAACTATGATAATACATGAGAATACTATATTTATTATAAACATACTAAAATAATATATCTCAGTAGGAAAAAATATCAAAAAGATACATCAAATTAACTTTTAATGCATTTTCTTGCTTAAAATGGCACGCAAACCAATGCAAAATCCCTTGATTGATGTGGGGTCAGGTTTTTGTCCCCCAAATAGCCCCCAGCTGTATTTAGCTTCCCCAAATTTGATTTGGTTCCCTCAAAACCATCACCATGTCACCTCATATCAACTCAACCCATGTGAAGTGGAAGAGAAAAATGAGAAAAAAGTACCTTAATTAAATCTTTTGTCTTCCCTTTGTCTTCCCTTTGTCTTTCCTTCATATGTTCTTGCAAGAGAGGGAGAGAAACCAGACCTCTTGCCCTTGAGTGTTTATGAGAGTTTGAGGAAAAAGAAAGGAAGAAAGGAAGGAGAAATCAAGGTGAAGAGTTTTTCTAAGGCTAAGTCCTTCCGTGCCACCATCCCTTGAGCCCTCAAACAAGTAAGTAAAATCTCTAAATCTCGTGTCTAAGATTCTTCAAAATATCTCCCAACACATCCCTTTAAACACTCTAAAAATCAAGAACCGAAATCAAACCGAAAAGGCGTCATAGTTGGAAATTAGGGGCTGTTTTGTTTATGAATGATATGAGATGTTGTTGTGTGATATTTTCTTTGAGTTTGATGAATTCTAAGTGAATTGGAGCCTTGATATTAAAGTCTAAAATACAAGCATGCAAAGAAATGGAACAAAAACTTGACATGACATAAATAGAAGACTTGGACCCTAAGAGGCTTAATTTTTGAGAACTTTGATGTTTCTTCCCTGAGATTTGAAATGCCATAACTCAATGTAAAAACTTGATCTAGGAATGTTCTTTATGTTCAGATTTATATTTTTGTGTTATCTTTCATCCAAAGTTGGTTTCAACTCATTTGTATAACTAGAACTCAAGATATTGTAATTTTAGCAAAGTATGTCATTTTCCGACTAGTCAACACTACCGACTTGGAAATTCTATTTTAAAATGAGATCCGAACTTCGGTCAAAACATGAAAGTTATAGAAAATATGTATATCTATCTAACTACAAAAAATGAGAACAAAATATTGATTCTTGATAGGTCAAAATCCATTTGAAAGTCTCTGTTGAGTTTCAGCCCCCAAAGAACATTCTGTTACATATTTTTATATAGCTCAAAACCCATATTTTTAGTGACCTAGTACAAAAGTGATCTACATGAATATTGTAGACAACTTATTTAAGTACTTGATTCCCAAAAATTAGACCTTAAAGTCTTGAGAGGATACACCAAAATTATTTCAATCCCTCTGTCCAAAACCGGTTCTGATGAGTTTTGGCGGCTGATAGAACTTATTTTCTAAAATGGCCAAAAAGTCTAAGCTGTTTCAAACAACTACCCTTAGCTCTAAATATGAGACTTGTAGGGGACTTGTTGAACTAGAACATACTAAAAAATGGGCTCGTTTGGACTTGATATAACACCCCAAAACCGAGACCAATAGAAGCATAAATTCGATAAAATCTTGAGAAAAGTGCTGAACCGTTCTTTCTTAAGATGAGTTGTTCACCCATTTTCCTTAGGATTTGGCCTTGGTGTTAAACATGAGAGTTGTATAAAATATTTTTATCTAATTGGTGTTTAAAAATCATTGCTTGATTCCAAGTCTAGTTACCCCAAAACCCTGTTGCCCTTTTTAATTTAATACTTAATTTTTGGTCTTAAAAGTTGGTAAGTGTGAAATTGAGTACCCTTACTATGAGACCCGTGTCTTTGTATGATGATCGATTAGAATTAGTTGATTAGTGTTTTAAGTGAATGTATGATAATTTAGAACTCATGCTATCATGTTGAATCGTATCTTGCGAAATGTAGTAAGTGCTTCACATACTTGTATCTTATGCTTTGTGCGTTGTACTATGAATATTGTCATGCTAGTTGATGCCATATTGTAAATTATTACACTTGAGATCAATGGTACATAGTATGAGCATCTTCACTTGCATCTTGACATATTGGAGTCCATCTGTGCAAACAATTGTTGGGATGGGCTGCATTGAGATTGTCGTTCTTGATTCTAAGTCAAAGACGCCCCTAGTTGCCATTTTTTGAAAATATTTTGGAAAGTATTCCCCTTGTACACCATGGGTGCGTCCCTGGTGTTACAGATTTTGTTTATACACCCTAGGTGCGTCCCCGGTATTTGAAATGATTTTGGCTTATACACCCTAGGTGCGTCCCCGGTGTTTGAAATGGTTTACGGATATTGTTGGGCACCATGGGTTCGTCGCTAGCATTCTGATTTCGATAGCTTGAACTTTGGGTAAGTTCAGAGAGCCCAATTATGACGGTTCTAAATCCCCCATCTTGGTACTTTGTATAATGTGAATGTTTCTTGAATTCTCTTAGACTTTGGGTTGACACCGACGAAAGCATCACGCATCTTAAGGTGAGAATTGTCGGCCCAGATAAGGGTGGCTGATAATTGGTTGGCCCGCCCCCACGCTGTTTCCATTGAGTAAAACAGCTGTGGCATGAAGCCCGGCGAAGCATTTACTATTCGCAACGAGGCGCGATGATGGCTTTGGTGATCAAGTCCCATCAAGTCTACTATGGTGATTCTTGGCGTAGAATTCCTATTATAATCTGGGTATATGTTGGGTTGGGCATCTGCATTTCATACACGACATCTTATATGCACATGTTTATTGACTTATCGCTATCATGTCATAAATTTGTCTGTCTCCTTGACCATAAACTATACTGAGTGTTATATGATATGTGTTGCGGTAAATTTTGTACCGTGAGATTAGTTAAAAGGTTAGAGTATTTTGCTTCTGGGCCTTGGCTCATGACATTCGTGCCACATGTAAGGAAGAGTTCTTGGAGGAAGTCGTCCCAAAGAGAGAATAAGAGTTTGAAGAATAGGGCGAGTTCCAAAAGCACGTGGATTTTGCTGATACATTATGAGGAGTCAAGACTTCTGCTTTTGTGCTTATATTCAGTTCTCTCGCGCTTAGTGTAATTTTTGAAATTTCATGGTGAAATTGTAATAATTATGTACTTTTGAACAGTTTAAAACTCCTTTATGATGTCATAACTAACATATGTAAATATAAATGAATGACTAGAATATTCCTTTATTTATATTTATGTATGTCCCGACGTGCCCGGAGGACGGGGCGCCACACTTGTTGCCTAATATTGTGTTGTGTTTGTTTGCCAAGATGGTTCTAGTTTGTTTTTCTATATCGTGTATCTTGTTGAGCATCTTTGTTTAGTCTCTATTTTATATTTTGACTATCGTGCCTATGTGTCTTGCTTGCATTATCACTATCCTAACGTTGCATTTGTTTGTTTGTTTGTTTTTTATTACAGTTAGGAGTGCATGTTTGCTTCTTTAGAAGTCCTCCCAATATGAAGGATCACTACAAGATAATCGACCATTAGTGACAACTCGAGTTGTCATTAAATGTTTTGTTTTTGTCACTAATTGTATTTTGTGACAAATTTTTTTTTATCACAGTGTCGTCATTATAGACCCGTAGCTAAATGTATATTGCGTTAACCTTGTATTGTCGTCACTAAAAGACGTAGCATTTGTGCCAACCTATTAGTTGTCGCTAAAGCGGTGTTATTTGTGACAATTTTGTTTGGGCACTAAATAGATCAAATGTTGTCACAGTAGGCAATAATCGTCATTAAAAATGGAAGTTTGAAATTATAATATGTATCTTTTAGTGACAATAATTGGTTGTCACAAAATCATTTCACTTTTAGTGACGCTATATTTTGTCATTAATATATAAATTGATACGTTACTTTTGAGACGACTTATCTTGCCACTATACCATGACACTTATAGCGACAGATTTTATTTTGTCACAAGACATTTTTTAAGCACAATTATTGACTACTACTTGTAGTCACAAAAGTTGTTTATTCTGTCACACAAGACATATTGTTGAAGCACAATCAGTGACAACTATTTGTTGTCACAAAAGAAAAAAAAATAGTATTAGGATTACTCAATTCATTTGTTATATTGTAGAATCTGTTAATAGAATATAATAAATTCTAATATAAACATTCAATTAACTCGCAAAAAAAATAAACAATTGAAATAGACAATTCAACATGAATTAAAATTTTAACAAATCCTTCAACAAATGAGCATCCACTAGTTTGTCTCTAGTTTTGAAATGGCAATAGCAATGAATAAACAAAGTTTATATCACTTGTGTGAATAAATCAACCAAAAGAAATTGTTCTAGAAAAACACTAATCCCCATTTCATAAATCTCTTAAAAGAAAGCAACCAAAATAAGATCTCCATATGCAAAAGGTTCTTATCTAGCCACTTGGAGTTCTAATCACCTGCATAAATAGACAGTAAAAAACTAAGTTAGAAAGAGTAAATCTAAAAAGTAAAGCACATATAAAATCTAATACATAATATCTTTTTTAATTTCAACCAAATAAAAAGAGGCAACAACTAACTTAATTTCATATGATAAGTTTAGTAAATAAATTAAATCAATGTTTAAATCATCAATATAAACTGAACTCTGCAAACATTCTTAACTTACCATTAGAAGTGCAATATCCAGTTCTTGTAGAATGCATTCGATCTATCATGATTTTCACTAATGCTTTCATCGTCTAGCATTCATCTCTAATTGCTTAGCCTTTAACATCTCTATCTAATTAGTTAGTTTGCTAGTCTATTTCTCAGCCTCTTTTGCTCTTTTTTGAGCCTCTTCTACTCTTTTTTGAGCATCTTTAAGCTCAACATTTGTAGTTTTTCCAGACGAGGATGACGGGGGTTTAGGACCAGTCCCCAAACCACGCGCATAACCTAACTTTTTTCCTAAAACTTCTATACAATTCTCCTCATCTGTCATAGTTATAGCACCATCTTGTTGGAATTTTGCACAAAGTTTAATCATTTGATCCTATAATTATAGAGAAAATATGTAAAGATTATAACTATTAACTTTTATATATATGTATATATATATATATATATGAAAAAAACTAGAATACTGCACATAATAAAACTACTTACATATAGGTCTTTTGATTGTTGATCAACCCAGCAACACTTTTTTATGTTAAAATGTGTTTTGCACTACAGTTTAATTTGATCATTCTACTTTGCAGTAATCCATTCCAAATAACATAGAAGTAAGCTGATATGCATATTTCACAAAAAAAAAAGTAATAAAAAACTGTAACATAACTTGCAGTTTCATAACGAATCCTTGAGTATGACTTAGTCCCTATAGATTGAGAGACCACTAGATTTTTTCGATTTGTCTTATTTTGTTTACTTTTTGCTTGCATTAAATGGAAAGATAGTCATTTGTATATAATTAGCTGCAAATACAAACCATGAAAACTAGAATGTCGACATAAACAAAGTAAATAGTATCGTATGGCTAATATTTTTTTTCACAAACCTTACACTCGTATGTAGAGAAGTGCCTATAAAGATACTCCCAATCTTCTTATCTTACATCAATAGATCGGTTTCGTAATGTAGCTTCAACGGTGTTGTGGGGAAAAAAGTACTGTTTGTAAAGCTTATGTTGCCACTGCCTATACATACGATTAAGCTGCAAAAATATAGCTTTTCGAATGTGCTGAAGGTCCTCTAGTTGAAATTTCTCCTGAGGATCATTATTATTTAATGTAATACAAATCAACTTAGACTATCCCACAAAAACAAACATTTAGAAGTAAATCATAATGAAACCCACCTACAACTATCACCATAACTTTTCTGTTACATGCTTTTCAATTTTTTCCCAATTTTCAACCTGTAAAGGTGCATTCTTTCGAACAATGACGCCTGTCTCAGTGATCAATGCTTGAGCATCATCATCCACCGCTCGTAAGAAATCTGGAGGAATCACAACCTCAAACTTTTCTCCATTTTTTAGCATCTTCCCATGTCTAATACCACGAGTTATTTCTCGTGCTGTCTTTGTAATGGATGAACCTATACAAAGTAGTAAAGTAAGAGTAAAATTTTTGATGGATATAATAGCATGACTTTTTATTTTGCTCACTCATATTTGAAATGATATTTTTTGAAAATCATTCAATATTTTTCTTACAGATTGAAATAAGTTCTTATATGTATTCCTAGACAGTTCAACTACTTGGTAAAATCATTTCATATGTAAAACTACGGACCGAGGAAGAATTTTTTTAATGTAAAATCATTTCATATGTATTCCTAGACAGTTCAAATGAAATCCCAAATCCAGTGTGTTGTAGTTAGATGTCCTATATGCATTTTTAGTCTAAATCAGGGTAAGCGCAAATAGCCACTATCATTTTTTTGTTTTTTTTTCTTTTTCTTTTGACAAGTGCAAATAGCCTCTGTGGTTATTCAGTGAATAAAAATTTCAATCCAAGCAAATTTGTTCATAGATTAATTTCATTTTATTAAAGAAAATTAAGCAAGCATACCATTTTACTCACTGCCAGCATTACTAACAAGTTGGCCCTCATGTGTAGTTGGGCATTGCTCATTATTCTCACAAGCAACCAATCTGTTGCCTAACAATGGATTTGAAGATTGTGTTAAAGGATCAATTCGAGATTGAAATTCCGTTGAACTTCTTTTTCTATCACTTAGTCTACTTGGTTCGGCCATCTATTACAAATAAAATACATAATAAGTGATCATATGATAATAAACATAATAAAATAAAAATATAGCATGGTATGCAAATATTGGAGCAGGTAAATGATAAATGTAGGTGGAAAGATTTGGTCAAGTTTACATAATGTCATGACAATTTGATTTTCAAGACGATCTATCACATCCACATATAAAGTTCTAGAACATAACTCCTTAAAAAAGCTGCTAAGCTCAATTAGTGCTTGACACACATCCTTACGCAAGATTTCCCGTATTGCTAATGGAAGTATACAATGTAGAAATACATGGCAATCATGACTCTTCATACCTGAAATTCGACATTCTTTGGTATTTACACAATGGGATATATTAGATGCAAAGTTGTCTGGAAACTTTATCGAAGTAAGGAATTTGCATATTCTTCTTTTCTCATCGTGAGATAAGTTATAACAAGCTGAGGATAAAACAAAGGAATCACCATCGCAATGCATATGTAACTCACGCCTTATGCCCATTACTTCCATATCTTGACGAGCCTTCCAACTTTCTTTTGTTTTTCCTTCAATGTTCATCAAAGTTCCCAGCACGTTATCACATACATTTTCTCTATGTGCATGACATCTAGGTTGTGGCGCAATTTGAGGGTACTCCAATAAGGTAATTTAAAAATATGCTCTTCTTTGTCCAATTGAAATCAGTGATTGGACATTTTCTCTTCTTATTTCCAGGGTGTTTTCCAAATTTTTTAGGTTGGATGCTCATGAGCTGATCCAAAATATCATTCCCAGACAACACCTTTATCCTTTCTCTATAATCTTGGTGACCATCAAATCTCTTTCTTTGCTCTCTATTTATGGTTGATCAGTAAGAAACGACGATGACCCATATAACATTATTTTTTTCCATTCTTTAACCAAAGAGAAGATGTGTCACTCATGCAGACAAGGCATGCCAATTTTCCTTTAGTGCTTCATCCTGACAAGTTTCATAAGCTAGAAAATCATTAATAGTCCATAATACTGTTGCGCGCAACTGAAAAGTTTTCTTAGTGAAAGCATCATATGTCCTAATACCAATTTCCCACAACTCCCGTAACTCATCAATTAGCGGTCGAAGATATACATCAATGTCATTTCCTGGACTGTTTGATCTAAGAATGAGCATAGACATAAAGAAAAAAGAATCCTTCATGCATTTTCATATACTTCATAGGTCCCTATCGTAACCTATATGTACATCATTATATCCTTTTGGTAAAAAGGTCTTGATCCTTATGGTTTTTGCACACTTGTGAAAATCACAGAAAAAGGAGGCAGCTAGGTCAGGGTTGTTGAAACACGAAAGATTAGTGCCCACACTTTATTCGTGATTTTGGTGTACGAAAATACAACAGAAGATCTAAGGTGCATACGAGCTATCAAATTCGTGCTTTAGTTTCAGATTTTTGTTCAAGTGCTGAGACAAGATCAAATTAGAGAGATTTTGATGGTATATTCCTAATTTTTCTTTGTTGGGTATATCGGGTTCATTTTTTTCGCTCGGGGGATGTAGGATTTTTTTCCATCTGAATGGTGATAAATAACATTTTTTTATGTAATCATATGCAGTATCATCGGTTCCTGAAATTTTTATCCCCTTCAAGGTAGAGATTGTTGAGTATATGTATTGTATTATGCGGAATCATATAATTAGTATTTTATTTACATGTATTTGGACTGAGATGGAGTTATGAATTCACAAGAAGTTTATTATGTGTAGGGCCTTATAATTATACGGGGCTAGTGTTTTTAAGGTTTGCTTATAAATAAGGACCTTATAGTTATAGTTAGTATGTTAAGAATTAAATCAAATTGGTAGAGATATAGGGAGGGATGAAAAAAATCGGGGCACGGGAGTTACCCTTAAGCGAGGAAACGGGGTTAATGGGGCTTGTTTCAAGACTCGGGTTATGGGTATCGAATTTTAGGGTGTTTTTGGTCTCGTAATTGTACATTCTATGATTATAGTGGATTATCTCTCTCCCCATGAACGTAGGCAGGCTATTTTGAATAACGTATATCGTTGCGTGATTTTCTCTTTAGTGTGTGCATAAATGTGCTTTTATTTGCGTTAAGGAATTGATATTCAAATCCCAACACTTAGCTATAGTTAAAATAATGTAACAACAAACAAATAAATCTGATGATGATCTCCAACATTCTTGGGTAATGACCTCCAAGAACCTTTCCCATTAGCTTGAATGAACTTCGTCAACGTCTCATCTTCCTCCGTGGACCATCTCCCCTTCTTCAACCCCACTTTCTCATAGTAGGGTGCTCTCCCCATTTCCAAGACAATAAGAGAGAGAAAAAAAGCGAAAAAATGAAGACTTTAATTAGAAGAGTGCTTAAGTTAAGGTAATGAAGGGATGCATTGAAGAGAGGTATTTATGAAAAACTTGGAATTTAGAGAGAGAGAGAGAGAGAGAGAGAGAGTACTTAAGTTATGGTAATGAAGGGATGCATGGAAGAGATGTATTTATGAAAAACTTGGAATTTAGAGAGAGAGAGGGAGAGAGAGAGCTTAAGTTATGGTAATGAAGAGATGCATGGAAGAGAGGTATTTATGAAAAACTTGGAATTTAGAAAGGGATG
>JAOTRH010400795.1:0-35018 GCA_034768845.1 Heliamphora exappendiculata
AAAACGATTGTGATTGATTGGGAAAAAGAATTTTGTTAAGACAGGCCTTTAAATAAAGTTGATGGGAACATTAGAAATTTGACCATAATAATATATATAAAAAATAAATGGTTATATTTATTTTAAATTTTATAATTTTTTTAATAAAAATGTAAAAATATTAATATAGTTTGTTTAACAAAAAATTTTTTTAAAAATAAAATTAAAATACTAATTTTTAAAATATTTTATTGAAATTCTAATCACATTTAAAAGACAATAATACATTAATTATATGAGATAATTTTTTATATATATTTTTATTTTTATTGATTTTTTACGTTAGCCTAAATAATAATATTTTTTAGATTTCTCTCTTTATTAGGAATCAAAGAATTAAAAAAAAATTTCAAATAAAAAATAAAATTAGACACGGTGAAAAAACTGTTGTGATTTAATCACTAATTCCTTAACGCAAACGAAAATACATTCACGCACACACCGAATATAAACTCACACAAGGATTTTACGTGGTTTAGGACAAACTGTCTATATTCACGACTGCGAGAAATAATCTACCATAATTATAAAATGTACAATTATGAGATCAAAAATACCCAAAAACTTGACGACCAGTCGGTCACAATCCGAGTCTTGGTACAAACCCTGTTTCTTTGCTTAAATGTTACCCCAGTGCTTATGGTAGCTTTTTGTCTCTCCTTACATTTCTACAATTTGGTTCAACTCTTCTCACAACATACTAAAATTATAAGGTGCATATTTACAAGTAAACCCTAAAACTTTAACCGCCATATAATTATAAAATTCTAATTGTATAGGTTCGCAGAATATAAGACACACGCCCAACAATCTCTACTTCGGGTTGAATTCTGCAAGCCATTTTAAAAATAATTGATGTCGATGTCGATTCTGTCGTTGCTGTTGATCTGCCACACTCAAACTAGTATGGTCCGCACATTTACACCGAGATGCCTAGCACCTATTTACCAAAGTGTTCGGCATCATTTCACCTAATCACCCACGAGTATTGGTTGCAAATCATCTGTCAAATCAGGAAATCACCATCGCATTTGACTCTACCAACAACTACTCTTATTTGTTTAGTGTATCTCCTTTTGTCATACACACCATACCAAATCGTCACCTCTTTTTTTCTGTGCAAAATAAATATTTTTTTATCTATACATCGATATAAAATATATATATATATATATATATATATATATATATGTGTGTGTGTGTGTGTGTGTGTGTGTGTGTGTGTGTTATGATCTCTCCCTGTAGCTTTGAATTGTCAACCATCGGCTTTGATACCAATCATTGAGATTTAGTCACCAATTTTTGAATGCAAATCGAAGCAAATATTCACACACAAAAATAGAAAAAACAATCAATATCGAGAATTTACACGATTTGTCTCATACCGTTTTACGTCCATGAGCGAGAGAGAAAATATTCTACTACGTCGAGTGTGAAAGAGTACAATACTAATCTCCCTTCTTTCTACCTGCTAGCCTCTCAAATTATTCTTGTGACTTTCTCTATAACACTAGAACTTCACTGTAACGCCTTGATTTCCAACGATAAAACTCCATGGAAACTAAAACGAAAATGAGATTTTATTTGTAAAACAATTAACAAAATAGCCCATTTAAAACCAAGAAGGGTAAACCCAAGCTGCTCCAACCAAAAACCTCCTTTTGAAACAAAATCTAACTTTTCCACACAGCGATTGTCCGCTCGAGCGGTGAGACACCCGAGAGATTTTCAAGTTAAAAACCAAAATAATCTCCCAAGTCTCAAAAACACACCTAGAAATCTCATTTTTTAACCAGGGTTCGAACAAACAATATATTAGGGATAAAAATGTTTATGTGATAAAGAAATCATTCTATCAACTCGAAAAGAGCCTAATAAAGCGTCGAAACCCATAGGCAAACATCTAAACATATGGAAACAGAAATCAATAACGAACTTAAGGTTCTTTTCATGGATCATACAAGATGCATGGATAAAAATAAACGCCCAATGGTTTACAGTATAAGTTTTATGTTCTCAAATGTTATACATCCCAAACATGGTTCAAACGTAAAGGAGAACTAAGAAAAGTCTTTTGCCACCCTCGGCTTCTCTAGGTCATCACGCATGATCATGTGTACCTGAAAAAAGGTTTTCAAATTCCACACCATGAGCTGAGACTTAATAGGAACAGACTAGTATGAAGTAAAAGCAGAACATGCTATTAGAAATATAATAATAATATTTCAACTCACACAAGTCTCAATTATAGTTTTGTACTAAGCACAATAATTCACATGCAACACATGCTTCTTCAAGGGCACTCACCGTAGGATCAAAATATACTATTCATTATGCAAATCTTCATGGGCTTTCACCGCAGGACGAATAATCACCACTCATTATGTTTCACGGGCTTTCACCACTGGGCGAATAATCACCCCTCATTATGCAAATCTTCACGGATTTCCACCGTAGGACGAATAATCACCCTCATTATGCATGAACAATTGAGTTTGCATGCACATGGCCGTGTACAAATATCAAAAACAAATTTCAACGTCACCCATCTAACCATGGAGACCAACCAACGTTAAAATAAGGCTCAACCTCAAGGGTTAACTCCAAACCTCCAAGATTAGGTTTTCGAAAACATTTACATAAATTCTTCTGGTTTTTAAAATATCTCTTTTCAAAAACAACACGAACACATACATCTCCCAAAGTCTTAATAAATCATAAAAGTGCATAACATACTTTTAGCCACCCAAACACGGCTTAAACAAGAGATTCAATATTTAATGCATTTTAAAATGGTAAAAAGTCATAAAACTCCACGTAGCACCCCTTTTAAGACAAGATAGTTTAGGATCCTACCTCGGTGAGTTAAAACTCAAAACTTTAAACTCCGGCGAGAAATCAAAGTCGCCAAAACGCGATTCCGTTCGGATGAATGCAAAGCCCACTGCGAGGATATCGAGGATCGACTATCCGAATGCCAAGATCTGAACCTGAACCAAGCCTAAAGCTAAAGAGAAGATAGAAATTTTGAGTGTTCTTGGTGGAGAGGGAGGAAGAAACTTGCAAATGAAGTTTAGGTTCAAAAACCAAGGCATGGGCTGTCACATAAATATCTCACGCCCGACAGTCTACTCAAGCGAATAGGGCTCCGCTCGAGCAATCTCCCTATCGACCCAACTCTCGGCCACCTACGCGCTCGAGCGAACAGAGATCCGTTTGAGCAGCTCCACTCTCATCCACCAGTTCGCTCGAGCGAACAGAGCACCGCTCGAGCGGCTATCACTGGGTGAAAATTCAAACAAAAGAAACAGGACCAAACCCACGCATGCATAACACGTATAAAAATATGCTATTCCATAACGATTAAAGCCGTAACTAACATATCGTACAAATGTTATGAAAATAAACCAGAACCTGGTCTCACATTCACGAGTGTGTTATTTATAAACACATCAATGAAACTCTAAAAGCCTATAAGCTCATTTAAAATTAAACTCTATACAAATAGGATTCCTAGTGGATTCCTAATCCCACGCCAACCCATTTACATATAGAGCAATTATAATATGATAAATGGGCTCTGTAGAAAACAAGACACATAGCCTAACAATCTTCACCTTAACTTGAATTCCTCAAACCATCTTGAAGATAACCAGTGTTTATATCGATTATACTGTCGTTGTCGTCGAACTACCATACCCGAATAACATGGCCTGTACTTCTACACCGACATGACACAAGCCAACCCAGGTTCCCCACAAAGCTCACTATTTTGTAGAAGAATGTGGCTCTACCTCACCCATTTTGTGTACACAACCAGAGAGATCATCACCATATACTAAATCAAGAGCAAATGAGACTCATTTCTATCGAGGTGTACACATTTTCGTCACTTTAGTTGTCTCATTCTCGATGCTCGGAGCTTTCTTGTGAACACTCAAAACTGTTGCTCTCACATCTTATCGGCATCCTATACACCATCTGATTTGCTCACCTGCACACATTTACTACCTCGTCAATTTCATGTAACCCTACGCCTATTACGTGTACTTCACCGTAGTCGTTGTTCTCTCTAATCACCGTTACACTTCGTTTGTATATGTCGCCTACCTATAGTACTCATGTGATGCTTGACAGTAGCTCCACTTTTCATAACACTCCTTACGAGCCTGCAATGGTTGCCATTTATTTGTCCCTGCAGTACGTCTATGATAAAGAGGCGATAAAAAGGTGGCCAAGATCAATTTCCTTTCCTTAAAGAATGCATCAAATGATAAAGACATGCATGAAGGAGACATTTCCAAATTTTTCAGATTGGGAAAGGAAAATGTGGTTAACAAAATGATGCAAGATTCGCATCTCTGGTTTGAGGGACTTGGCCTTAAGGGGCTTGGTTGCGTCCACTTCATCAACAACAAAAATCTGTTTTACTGCTTCATGAAAGTAGAAACCTTCAATAGTTTTTCTCTTGGGATTGCACGGAATAAAAAGGCGTCCCTAGGGGAGATCGAGAATCTCATTCAAAAGATTGGGGGTCAAGACAATATCTTTACCAATTACCCAAGTCGTGATGGTAGTGATCGAAGTGTCAGAGACTTTGAAGTGTGTGTAAAAGAGTTTAACTAGAGTGGGGTTGTGGTGGCCATGGATTTGAAGAAAATCCATCCAACTGAGGTCATGAATTTGACGTCCCTTCGTCGGCGGGGCGTTTGCTACCCTTGCCCATTGTCTTTGAAGGCATAGTCGGCGAGAGAGAGAGAGAGAGAGAGAGAGAGAGAGGAGAGAGAGAGAGAAGATGAGGAGTTGACACTAGAGTTTGAATGGAACAGAGGACAGAGAAGATGAATGGTTACTAAAATTGGTAACTGAAGAGTTTGAGCGCGAAAAGGGAAAAACAGCCCATATATAAACTCTATGAATTGTGTCGACACAAATCATATTTGAGTCGACACTTTTCACGAGACACAGGGGGTGTTCAAAAATATTGTGTCGACATGTTTTAACATGGTGTCTATACTTTCGGTTCATTGAGTCGACACTCTTCATGGAATGAGTCGACCCAAATATTACCGAGAGCAAGCTATCACAATGAGTCAACACTATATAGCTGAGGTTGACACGTTTAACAAAATGTCGATACTATATATATTTTGAGTCAACCATTTCACACATGTGTCAACCTTTTTTATCATCGAGTCGACACTTTTCACATACAAAAATAAAGCATGAAAAGCATTGAATAAGCATTGAACATGCATTATTATTATTGTGACATTTAAGCATCAATTTGGAGCAAATAACATATCAAGTTCACTTATGATATAACATAATCTTTCTTCATTTAAAGGTTTGGTAAATATATCAGCGAGTTGGTGGTCTGTGTCTACAAATTCAAGTTCTATATTACCTTTTTGAACATAATCTATAATGAAATGATGTCTAATCTCAATATGCTTTGTTCTAGAGTGTTATATAGGATTCTTAGATATGTTAATGGCATTAGTGTTATCACATTTAATGAGAATATGATCTAAACTTACACCATAGTCTTCTAGTTCTTGTTTCATCCAAAGAACCTGTGCACAACAGCTATCAGCTATAATGTACTCAGTCTCAGCTGTAGATAAGGCTACTAAGTTCTGTTTCTTCATAAACAATGATATTAAGGAGTGTCTTAGGAATTGACATGTTCCACTTGTACCATTCCTATCAAATTTACATCCGGCAAAGTCTGCATCAGAAGAGCTAAATAATTTAAAGAATATTCCTCTAGGATAGAATAATCATAGGTTTTGTGTACCTAAGTGATACCAACGATGCACTTAACAGCCGTCAAATGTGATTCTTGAAGATTAGTTTGATATCTAAAACACATGCATACACTGAATATGATGTCAGGTCTACTTGCAATTACATAAAGTACAGATCTAATCATATTTCTATATCTCTTTTCTTCTACTACTTTACTATTTTCATCATTGTCAAGCTTTGTTGAAGGGTACATTGGAGTTCCCATTAGTTTTTCACTTTGCATATCAAACCTCTTTAACAAATTTCTTGTATACTTGGATGGATTAAAGAAAATTCCTTCTTGTAATTGTTTGATTTGAAATCCAAGAAAGTAGTTAAGTTTACCCATCATGCTCATTTTAATTTTTTCCTGCATGCACTTAGCAAAGTCATTACAAAGAGATTCATTAGCTATGCTAAAAATAATATCATCTACATAAATTTGAACAACAAACATATCTTTTTCTTTAGACTTGATAAAAAGAGTAATATCAATTTTTTCTCTTGAAAATTCATTTTCAATCAAGAATTTGCTAAGTCTTTCATACCAAACTCTTGGTGCTTGTTTCAAATCATGAAGAGTCTTGATAAGTTTATAAACATAGTTTAGAAAATCAAGATTTTCAAAACTAGGATGTTGTTTTACAAAAAACTTTCTCTAAAATAAAACCATTTAAAAAGGCACTTTTGACATCTATTTGATAAATTTTGAAGTTTTTAAAGCATACAAAAGCAACCAACATCTTAATGGCTTTAAGCCAAGCCATGGGAGAAAAAATTTCATCAAAATTAATGTCTTCTTATCGATTATAACCTTGAGCTACCAATCGAGCTTTATCCTTAAGAAATACTCAATTTTGATCTATTTTATTTCTAAAAACTCATTTTTATACCAATGATGGAGTGCTCCTTAGATCTTGGGACTAAAGTCAAAGCTTCGATTCTCTTAAATTGATTTAGCTCTTCTTGCATAGCCAAGATCCAAAATTCATCGTTTTCAGCTCCCTCAAAATGTTTTGGTTTAGTCTAAAAAAGAATTGCTAAATTACTACAAATATTATGTAGAGAGAATCTAGTTTTGATACATTGAGATGGGTCACCCATGATCAAATTCTTTGAATGACCATGAGCATACTTCTATTCCTTAGGAAAATTTGGATTTCCCTGATTTGAAGTACCAGCAGCTTGTTGGACTTCATTTTGTTGTGCATTTATAGCTTTCTCATGTTTGACTCTTTTTGGTCTTTGATGAAGATGTCATCAACACATTTTTCTATATCAATCAAATTATCTTCACAAAATTCCTTAGAAGATCGAAGTTAGCTTCATCAAATACAAAACACATTTTTCTATATCAATCAGTTTATTTTCACAGAGCATGGTTCTAACCATTTATTCTAAAGTTCTATTATTTCTCTCAACAATACCATTTTGTTGAGAGGTTCTAGGAGCAAAAAAATTATGGCCTATACCACTTTCATCACAAATTTTTTTAAAATATTTGTTTTCAAATTTTCTACCATGATCACTTTAGATACTTGTGATTTGAAAACTTTTTTTCATTTTAAATTCTCTAAAATAATTTTGCAAAAGAGGCAAATACTTCATCTTTATGAGTTAAGAATAGCACCTAACTGTATCTAGAGAAATCATCAATAACAACGAAGGCATATTTATTGTTTCTAAGGCTAAGAGTTCTTGTTAAACTAAATAAGTCCGTGTACAATAGTTATAAGGACCTAGAAGTTGAAATCACAATTTTGGATTGAATAGGGCTTCTAACTTGTTTTCTTTGTTGACATGCATCACAAATTTTATCGTTTTTAAATTTCATTTGAGGTAAACTAATAACCAATTATTTTTTTAATAGTTTTGAAATCAAGTTCATGTGAGTATGTCCAAATCTTTTATGTCACAACCAACTATTATCACTTAAGGAAACTAAGCACTCAGTGTCATTTTTAAAAAGGTCATTTAGGTTGAAAGTGTAAATATTTTAATGCCAATGACCCTAAAAATTAACTTTATTGTTAATTGAATTTTAAATAACACACATTGCATGATCAAAGATAACCTTATAGCTTTTGTCACAAAGTTGGCTTATACTAAGAAGGTTATGTTTCAAACCATCAACAAGCAAAATATTTTCAATAGAAAAAGAATGAATTTTACCAATACAACCAATTCTTATGATTTTGCCCTTACTATTGTCACCAAATGTCACAAATCCACCATCTTTAGGCTTGAGGGATGCAAATATTGATTTGTTGCATGTCATGTGTCTTAAACAAGCACTATCAAGGTACCACATTCTTTCCCTGAATAAGGACTTGAGACACACCGGCAAAGAAAATCAAGTTTTGATTTTTAGTACCCAAACTTTCTTAGATCCTTTGGTGCTAGTTCAATGTGGGTGTGTTTCATTTGGAACCCAAACCCTTTTTGCTGTCAAAAGTATGTGATTTTTTATGTGGACAATGTGTTCACGCTCATAAAAATAAAAGCAAGTAGCATTTGAATGATTTGAGGATATTTTAACAAAAATGTTGCTAAAAAACTTTTGTTTCCTCTTTGGTTGGTATACAATTATAGTTTTGTCAAAAATACACTTTTGTATTCCAAGAAGTTTGTACAAATTTTCTTTTCCAAGAGTAAATCTAGGCACAATTTTTGTAAGGACTTCAACATTTCCATTTAAAACTTGGTTTTTATTTTTTAAAGAAAAAACTTGATTTGACAGCAAATATTTTTTTTCTTTTAAAGCTTCAACTTCATTTGGTGTTAACCCAAAACTTCTTTGTTTGCGAAGGAAACATTTGTGTCGACTTAAAGACCTTTGGTGTCAACCATTTTTGAGTTGGAATCGAAAAATGACTTGTAGCTCTGATGTCGACCCATTTATCTTTGGTGTCAACTCATTTTGTTTTCTAGAAGGTGTTTTGGTATCGACTCTTGTGAATTTGGTGTCAACCCAAAAACTCAAAATTTGAAACCCAAAGGATCATTTGGTGTCGACTCAAAATACTTTGACGTCAACTCAAAATGAATCTCGGTCTAATACTGAAGGTGTCAACCCAAAATCATTTGGTGTCGACTCAAAATACTTTGACGTCAACTCAAAATGAATCTCGGTCTAATACTGAAGGTGTCAACCCAAAATCATTTAGTGTCGACTCATTGAGTTCTTGAAACATCTTAGACAAAGATGTTTGGATGTCCACTCAATTTCTCAATGGTGTTGACACACTTGAGAGTTTCAAAAGCACTTTATCTTAAGGTGTCGATTGAAATATCAATTTGTGTCGACACAAAATGTTCTTATTCAGAACACTGAGTGACAACGCATTTGATGCAAAGAGTCAGCACGAATGACATAAGTCGTCATCTCATTTGTCATGAAGTGTCAATACGTACCTTCTTGAAAACAATAAAATATAAATTTTTTAAATCAATTTAATTTAGAAGATGAATTATGAATATCATCAAAATATAATAAAAGAGCCATTAGGTAAACAGTTAACACTGCAGCTTATTTAGTGAATTGTGGTCCATCTAATCCTTTGGAGGGAAAGATACCTGAGAAAGTCTAGTGTGACAAGGAGGTAAACCTGTAATTTCTAAATGTTTTTCTATCGCACTTCTTATGTTCATGTTGATGCTAGTGATAGAAATAAACTTGAATCTAAGTCTTTTAAATGCACTTTTATTGGATATGACATATATGAGTTTGGTTATCGATTTTGGGATGATCAAGAATTTAAAAATCATTTGTAGTAGGGATATCGTATTCAATAAAAAAGTCATGTATAAGGATAGAACTGTAGTTTCTAAAGTTTGTTCTACAAATTCTGAACATGTTGAGTTAGAGAAATTTTTTGAAGAGTACGTAAATAGTAGGGTGCAAAGTAACCCTGAAAATACAATTCAGCATGAAGAATTGCTTACTCCTGTGATAGAGCTGAGACAGTCCACTAGATTCCTTAGGTCTACACAACGTTTTTTTCCATCGTTGGATAATTTTTTGCTATCTGATAGGGGTGAGCCAAAATGTTATGACGAGACATTGCAGGTTAATGATTCAATCAAGTGGGAGTTAACCATGTAGGATGAAATGGATTCTCTCATTAAAAACCAGAAATGGGAATTAGTTGAACTACCATAGGGGAAGAATGCATTCTATAAAAAGTAGGTTTACCAGACCAAGGAAGAACATGATGACAACAAATGGTACAAGGCAAGATTAGTTGTGAAGGGGTTTCAAAAGAAAGCAGGGATCGATTACACAGAAATCTTTTCTCCAATTGTAAAGTTAATGACAATCAGACTTATACTAGGAATTGTGGCAGCTGAAAATTTGTACCTTAAGCAGATAGATTTGAAGACATCATTCCTCCATGGTGATTTAGAGGAGAATATATATATATATATATATATATATATATATATGTGGCATCCACATGGATTTACAACACGTGAAAAGGATAAAATGGCATGTAGGCTTAACAAGAGGTTGTATGGTTTGAAATAGACACCGAGACAGTGGTACAGAAAGTTTGACAAGTTTATGTGTCAGAACGGTTCTGTCAAATGTCAAATAGATCATTGTTGCTATTTCAAGAGGTTTGATGATATAATTACATTATTTTACTTTTGTATGTCAACGATTTGCTTATTGTCGAGTTAAGTATACAAAAAATAAATGAATTGAAGGGTCAGCTGTCAAAATAGTTTGAAATGAAAGATCTTGGTAATGCAACACAGATTCTCGGGATGAGGATTAAGAAGGAGGGAGTTGTAGGGACTTTGATGCTATCACATGGGGATATGTGAAGAATATTCTAAATAAACTTGGTATGCTGAATGCAAAATCGATGAGTACACCCTTAACTAGTCACTTCCGACTTGCTAAAGATCAGTCACCTAAGACTGAGGAAGAGCAAGAGTACATGCAATGGGCTCCATACGCCTCAGCCATCATAAGCTTAATGTATGTTATGGTTTGTACCAGGCTGGACAAATCACATGAAGTGGGAGTCGTCAACAGGCATATAAGCAATTCGAGAAAGCAGTATTGGGAGGCAGTGAAATGGATTTTCAAATATTTGATAGGTACCACAGATGCAACATTGTGTTTCAAACGGAGTCCAATAGATTTACACGGTTACGTGGATGCGGACTTGGCTGGTGACATAGATCATAGAAAGAGTACAACTGTGTATGTTTTTACTTTGGGTGGTATAGCAGTCAATTGAGTATCTCATTTGTAGAAGATAGTGGCTTTATCTACGACGGAAGCCAAGTATGTCATCGTTACTAAAGCCAGTAAGAAGATAACTTGGTTATAGTGTTTTCTAGATGAATTGGGTAAGAAGAAGATGGGCAATACTCTATTCAGTGACAGCCAAAGTGCCATTCATATTGTAAAGAACCCGGTATTTCATTCTAGAATGAAGTACATTCAATTGAGGTATCATTTCATTTGCTTGCTTTTGGTGATGGGAAGTTATCTATGAAGAAGATCCATGGCAATGAGAATCCGGTTGATATGTTAACAAAGATGGTCCCCATTGAGGAACTAGAGCTATGATCGGCTTTAGTTGGTCTTCTAATTTGAAGACGAGATTTGTTGATGCTAGGTTGATTTGCTGTGTGATTTTTTCTTCTGATAATGATATTGGGTATGTTGCTGCATTATTCTTCAAGTGGGAGAATGTTGGGATGTGTGGAACCTAATAAGCATCGAGCATAGAATTTCAAAAGTTGGCGCCAGCTTTTGGACTCTCTTTCAAGCCTTAAAACAGTTTGAAAACAATTTTAAATCACGACTCATCATAGCCAACAAAACAATTTGATAACACGAATCGCACGAGTCCCAAAGATAACATATATATATGTACATACAGCACATGGATATATATCTAAGCCGGCTCTACCAAGCCCCAACAAGCTACTCATGCAACACATGCACTACGCTCAACACACTATGAGCAGCACACCCAACACATAACAGATATGCATCACACGCACTATCTTTAAGATTACATTCCATCATTGAAACTTTTCATATCATCCTAACAGATATCATACCACATTTAAGAGAAAATAGTAAAAACACATACAAAAGTAATAACTATAGACTCCTGCCAATTACCCTAGACCCGAGTCACACAGACTAGCTTGGTAATAACAAGTTCTATACGGAATTACAACAACGACGCCATTAATGGAGGCAACCGACTTCTTTATGGATTTTCACAACCGTTGGACAAAGCTAACCAACATACTTCTTTATGGATTTCTACGACCGTTGGATGAAGCAAACCAAACCATGTTTACGGGGATTAACCCGAGGGATTGCAGTGTTCAGTTTTATCTTGTAGTGTTCAGTTTTATCTTGTAATATACGGTCTTATCCCGTGGTATGCGGTGTTATCTGGTGGTATGCGATCTTATCCCGTGGTATGCGATTTTATCCCGTGGTATAATTCCGTAGTCGGCAGTTTCATCCCATGGCTTGCGATAAAATCTGCGGTTTAATCCAGTGGTCTATAGTTTTACCCCGTAGTGTACGGTTTTATCCCGAGAATGTGTGATTGTGTATGAATCTTTATCTCAGTGTTAGAACTTTGGTTGCGGCTTATGAGCGCTGTTTATACGCATCTGTATTGCGTTATGTTGAAGTTGAGGTCTCTCGGTCTGAGATGATACATGGATTGCATGAACTGTATTGTGGGACGAATAAAATCAATTTCAAAGTGTTTTAAGACTCATGTTTATCGAAATCTAAAAATCGTTTTCAAACTGTATTTAAGGCTCCCGTTAGTGAGTCAAAAATTGGTTATTATCCTTGCTTTCCTGTTTGCATGTAAAAATTATTTTTAAAGGCTTGAAATAGAGTCTAAAACTGCACCTCGTTTTCTTAGCATGTTTAGCTTATATTGCATGTGTTCTTTAGTATTTCCTGAGCTTTGGCTCACGGTGTGGAGTTTGAAGTATTTTTAGGTACCGGTCACGCTGGTTGATCTGGGGTTGCTGGAGAGGTGAAAGCGCTGTAATCTTCTTTTTGTTTCTTTCTGTTTCATGTATGTATACATGTTTTTTGGCATTGGGGCCGTGTAATGTAAGCCGTTTGACGATTATATACAATGCATGTATGGTTTATTTTGAAAGTATGTTCTCGGGTTAGGCGTTATATTTGGTTGTTTGTGAGTGTTTCACGTTACCCAGAGTTTGTGGCGTGACAAGTACATTCCTTGTATGCATTTGAGAACGTTCAGGTTTAGTTGTACGCACTTTATTTCTTAAATCTTTTGCATGGATATTACAAGGGGTTTACTTTTCTAAACTGTCTGATGTTTAGAAACTGTGAATTTTCATCTTTTTAAATGTTATTTCTTTGCATAAAATGTGTTGAATGGTACTAAAAATATTCTAAATTTTGAAAATTAGATTTTTTGGTTGAAAAAGAGCCTGGAGTAAGATAGATTTATAGACCAATCGATCTATCTATCGATTGGTTTTTTGATGCTCTCGGTTATCTTGTACAGGCAAGAGACTGATTGATCGATCTGGGAAATTTTGAAATTTTTTTTGGTGTTTTGTTTCAAAAACTTAGTTTCTGGGGTGATGTTTTGCTCTTTTATACCTTTCTTTTCTTTTAAATTAAACCCTCAGTTGGATGTATTTGAAATGTTTTGAACTCATTGTTAGTTTTCATTTAAAATCGTGTCGATTAAATTAAGTTTTGCCGGGTTTTTGTGTTCGTAAACGGGTTTGTCTTGGGTGGCTCATGTGGCCCAGGTTTAGGGTGTTACAAAGTGTTTTGTTTATCATGTATAGACTTTTTATTTTTAATTATTTTTTTACCTTTTAAATTCTTTATGATAAAATTATTTTTTTAAAGAAATCACTCAAAAATAAAATTTTAAAAAAAGTGTTTGAGAATCCCAAACACAAGCTAAATATAAAACGATTGTGATTGATTGGGGAAAAGAATTTTGGCAAGACTCGCCTTTGAATAAAGTTAATGGGACATTAGTAGTTTGACCATTTTAATATATAAAAAAATAAATGGTTATATTTATTTTAAATTTTATAAATTTTTAAATAAAAACTTAAAAATATTAATATAGTTTGTTTAACAAAAACTTAAAAAATAAAATTAAAACACTATTTTTTAATAATATTTTATTGAAATTCTAATCACATTTAAAAGACAATAATACCCTATTTATATGAGATAATTTTTTATATGTTAATTTTTATTGATATTTTATGTTAGCCCAAACTATAATACTTTTTAAAGTGTTCTCATCACGAGGAATCAAAAAACAAAAAAGTTTTACTCAAAAAGAAAATAAATTTAGATACAGTTAAAAAACTATTGTGATTTAATCACCAATGTTTTCACACATGATGTTTTTCACACAAGGATTTTACGTGGTTTATGACAAGCTAAGATGTTTTCACTCAAGGATTTTACGTGGTTTAGGACAAGCTGTCTATATTCACGGTTGCGAAAGATAATCCACCATAATTATAAAATGTACAATCGTAAGACCAAAAAGACCCAAAAACTTGGCGGCTAATCGGCCACAATCCGAGTTTTGATACAAACCTCGTTTTCTCGCTTAAAGGTTACCCCAATGCTTACGGTAGCTTTTTGTCTCTTCTTACATCTCTACCCTTTAATTCAACTCTTCTACAACCTACTAGAATTATAAGGTGTACAGACAAATCCTAAAACCTTAACCACCGTATAATTATAAAATCCTGACATTCGTATAATTATAAAACCCTAATTATATGGGTTCGCAGAATATAAAACACATGCCCAACCATCTCTACTTCGACTTGAATTCTATAAACCATCCTGAAAATAACCGATGTCGATGTCAATTATGTTGTTGCTATTGATTTGCCACACTCAAACCAGTATGGATTACACATCTACACCGAGACGCCTGACACCTATTTACTAATGTGCCAGCCGTCACTTCACCTATTCGCCCACGAGTATAGGTTGTCAATCATCTGTCAAATCCGGAAATCACCTTCACATTTAACTCTACCAGCAACTACTCTTATTTTTTTTGTGTATCGCCTGTTTTCTAGCACGCGATACCAAATCGTCACCTTTTTTTCTGTGCAAAATAAATATTGTTTGATTTGTACGAATCGATATAAAAAATATATCTGTGTTCTGATCTCCCATCGCAATTTTGAATCGTCAACCATCAGCTTTGATACAAATCATTAGGATTTAATTACCAATTCTCAAATGCAAACCGAATCAAATATTCACACACAAATGTAGAAAAAAACAATCAATATCAAGAATTTACACGATTTGTCCTACACCGTTCTACGTCCACGAGCGAGAAAGAAAATATTCCACTACGTCAAACGTGAAAGAGTATAACACTCATCTCTCTTATCTCTACCAGCTAGCCTCTCAAATTGTTCTTGCAATTTTCTCTATAACACTAGAGCTTTACGAGTGTGTTATTTATAGACAAATCAAGAAAACTCTAAAAGCCTATAAGCTCATTTAACATTAAACTCTATACAAATAGGATTCCTAGTGGATTCTTAATCTCATGCCAACCCAATTACATATAGACCAATTATAATATGATAAACGGGCTCCGTAGAATACAAGACACCTAACCTAACAATTTTCACCTTAACTTGAATTATACAAACCATCTTAAAGATAACCAACGTTTATGTCAATTCTAGTCATTTTTGTTGAACTACCACACCCGAATAACATGGCCCGTACTTCTACACCGATGTGCCCGCAACCCAGCTCAGGTTCCCCACAAAGCTCACTATTTTGTAGAAGAATATGGCTTTACCTCACCCATTTTTTGTACACAACTAGAGAGATCATCACCATTAACTAAATCAACAGAAAATGAGACTCATTTCTGTCGAGGTGTACACATTTTCGTCACTTCAGTCATCTCAATCTTGATGCCTGGAGCTTTCTTGTGAACACTCAACAACTGTTGCTCTCGCATCTTGTCGGCATTCTACACACTATCTGATTTGCTCACCTGCACACATGTACTAACTCGTCAATTTCGTGTAACCCTAGGCCTGTTACGTGTGCTTCACCTTAGTTGTTGTTCTCTCTAATCACCCTTACACTTTGTTTGTGTATGTCGCCTACCTATAGTACTTATATGATGTTTAACAATAGCTCCACCTTTCATAACACTCCTTACGAGCCTATAATGGCTATCATTCATCTGTCCCTGCAGTATGTCTATGTTCCCATTTGAAACCCAAAGAACTCTATATCCGGACAAAAATTGCAGCCTCTCGAATCTAGCATCCCCTGAGAAATTAAATTCTTTCTTAAATTTGGCACATGTTTAACCTCAGTCAAAGTCAAAATAGTCCCATCAGATATAAAAAACTGCACTGTTCCTATCCCAATAACTCTACTCATTCAATTGTTAGCCATCTTGACAGTACATCTATTGCATGACTAATACATATCAAAATATTTTTGAACTGCACACATGTAGAATGAACATCCAGAATCTAATATTTAATCTAATTTTTTCGCACCTGAAGTAATTATGAGTACATCTAATTCTTCATGATTGGATCCATCTGTAATTGTAGTCTCTGATAATTGTTCTTTCCCCTTATCTTTGTACTTTAGATAATTTTACTCCATATGACCTCATTTGTCACAATAGTAACACATCACTTTGTAACCCCTTAACTTAGAATGAACTTTCTTTTTGAACTCCTCTTGTCTCACTGTTGTCCTACTTCTAACTTTCCCACTACTTGATGATACCATGATTCCCACTCCAAATGATCTGTCACTCTCCATCTTCTTTAATATCTCATGATATATAAGAGTAGCAACAACTCTATCTAAATCAAGGCTAACTTTTCCAATCATTAGTGTCGTCCTCATATGCTCGTTTGATGAAGGTAAGGAAACTAACAGCAGAATTGCTTTATCTTCGTCCTCGATCTTTACACTAATATAATCCAATTTCGTAAGTATCTTATTGAACTCGTCCAAATGCTATATAAAATTTTCTTCTTTTGCGATCTAAAGTGTATATAATTGTTTTTTTTAAGACAACTGATTCGTTAATGTCTTGGACTTGTATATACTCTCCAACTTAACCCAAAGTTTTGCTGGATCGCTTTCGCCGATAACTTTTTGAAGAGTTTTATTCCCGAGATACAAGCGAATTGTACTATTTGCCAAGTCCCGCAACTCTTCCCACTCTACATCCTTTATCGTTTGTGATTTTTTCGACTTCTTCCTGAGAGTTTTATCATTTCTTTACACATCAAAAGGCACTTCATTATTTGCTGCGATAAAGTGAAGTCAATGTGATCATTAAAGAGCTCAATCATGAAATTCAAACTCTTCAACACCATTAACTTCGTGTTTAAACTTCCCCACAATCTAAATTCATCAAAATATCAAATATATGTAAATTTTGTCTCATGCAGTCTGTCACGCCCTCGACATGAGGCACGTGAACCCCAAGTGTTAATTCATTCCTCTTATAACAAAAATTTCTTTAATGATATTCTCTTGAACTTAGTTTGTTATAGATCATCACTTATTCCAAATTCCCAAAATATTCTAAGTATATTTTTCAAAAGTTTTGACAACATTTTCTCTGTTTTTCGGACTATCCCAAATTAAATTATCACCTGTCAATCTCAAACGATATAATAAGTCTCAGGCATAGCCTGGATCTCAAATTTCAATCACAATTAAAACTATTCAATAGCCAACATTTCCCATCTCAATACAAATGCATCCATATTTTTAACTAAAACTTTCTAGAACTATGTAAACATCCATTCTAAACCTTTCATGTAACAAAATACCTACTAGAATCTAAACCCTTAGAGTACAACCATAAGGGGTTTATAGCTCAAGTACAAAGATTAACTTTATTTTATTATACAACTTTATTAATAAACAAATATCCTTGCCAAATAAAAAAAAATCTTCATCTTTCTTCTTCATGTCACATCATACTTCAACTCTTTCCTTAATCATTTAAATCTGGAAAAAAATATAAAACAACATACATGAGCCGAAGCTCGTAGGATAAAGACTAAGGAGAATGCAATACATGATTTATGATGTGTGAATGAACAGAATATTGTGCAACAACCGTCAAATAATATCTTTACTTGTTTTCTAACTTACACACCATTTGTTGAAAACTTTTAAAGATATAGTATTGATTAATTTGATTTCTTAACACCAAATTTTTTGACTTTCCTTCTTAACTCATCTTTAGGTTGTGCACATCTTTTATACTCATTAGAATCGCTACCCTTACTGATTTAATAACTAAATTTTCTTTTCATCTTTTCCATCTCTTTTCTCCCCTTTTATTTACATTTTCCCTTTATACTTCTTTAGTTCTCATCTTATTTCTCATTTACTCTTTAATCAGTTATCGGATACCAACGCACCATTTTTTTTCTTTTTTGTAAAACCATTAACTTTCTTTTCAGCACATAAGTTCATTATCCACAGTTACATTTCATTTTAACAATTCAATACTAAACCGACGTAGGGTGTAGCTTATGAAATTCCCTCCCTATTCCCCCAATAGACTACGCGAAACCATTGGGTAATAAATAGCTTTATAACTCACCACTACAATCATCTGATGCCAACGTCAGGTGCAGCTTATAGAAACCCCTCTGCATTCTCCCAACAGGTTACGCGAAGCCGTTCGGTAATAGATAACTCTATAACTCACCACGACATAATCACGTCTGTTTTTACGAAAGCTAACCCGATGGCAACGGTACCCAGCTTGCGCAAGTTTTCAATCTTTCACCGCAAAGCTAGTCAAGCCCAACTTAATTACATTCACATCAATCATTATCGGTTCAATATTTGATTAATCATCATTTTTCATTAACAACCTGGAGTCTATCTCCCCAATTCAATTTCAAATCATGGTATCACAATTAATCACAATTCTCAAACATATCCATATAACCATTCACACATCAATTTCTCATTTGATTTTCATGTTTAATTTAACATGCAAAATCTCAACTAGAAATCTATTGTGGTCTTCTTTTCATCAATTAATCTTAAATCATTTCATTTTAGTTATTTATTCAATCACAAATTCTTAGTTTTTATACATTCCACGATCTTCCAAATTTTTTTCCACTTTGAACCATGAACTTAACTTATTAATCATTACGTTAATTAATTATTTGGCATCACCAACACTTTAATTATCCAAGTCATTTCCTCAACGTATCAATCGGGTTTTTATTATGACTACTTGTCTTCAACACATTCTTTAACCATTACATAGTCTCGTTTTCAATTCACTATTATAGTTCAAGTGTCTTTCCATAATTTCCTCTTAATACATATATATCATCATCCACTTCAATTAACTCCAACCATTTTACTAAATCATTTCTCATGTAGTTATCTTCATACAAATACAACAAGTATTTTACCTCCATTATCACAATTTCAAGCCATCAAATCATTTCTGTTTATTTAAATCTCAATCAATGTCCATTAGTCATAAATTGTAAGTCCAAAGTAATTTGTTAATTCAATTATTAGACAATACTCAAACCAAGAACTTCATGTTCTTGCAAACTGCTTAATCCAATCACAAATTCACGTAACAATCTTTAAGTGATCATAGCATAAGAATTCCATCTTTTCTCGACAGTCCATTCACTAAATAATCATTCCCATACGAATCATGGACCCATCTCATATAAGCAAATTGAGTTCTCAAGATGAAGGTACAATGAATTTTAACTACGGCTCATCTTACACATATATTTTCAACTCCCACATTTTATCCATTGCGTTCTTCTCACTTTTAAATCTAATATCAAAATCTCAAACAAATTGTCATAAACCTTTTTCATATTTCATATTTTTCGTATTTCATTATCTATCGAATTTACCTAGTAAATTTCAGCTCGACACATAGTTCATAATTCATTGAGCTGTAAAGCATCTACGATTCTTTAATATTCCTATTTAATCATGTTATGCAAATATATATATCTAGTAACCAGGTATCTAATCTTAATTATCTATTCTTATAATTCATGATTCATTTATCCTATAACCCACCACTCTCGTGATTTTCTTATAATATTAAACTAAATCAAATACCTCAATTTCAAATTAGTATTGTGTGACCCATCGATTCTTACTATTTATCTTCAATTCTCATACCCACCATCACCATCTCATATTCAAGTATTCAAATGCTAGGCTTTTCTTTGAATTAGCTCATACGTTCAGTTACTACCTCTAACCACTTTGTATTTAATCCTTCAACTCTTGACTTCAATTCGACTTTATCATGATTCGATTCTAAGGTAACATTTAATCCCTCATCTTCCCATTTTATTCCTGCACATTACTTTAGATATATCCCATTGCTTGCCCTAGGATTTGGACTCTCCAGGTCTCAAATCTTGCCAACTAAACTTGAACCTAATCTCTAATTTGTTCATTAATAAGCTGTATATGCTGAAACCATCCATTATATGTCCCAAGTTTCTCATGTAGCAACAAGCTTACTCACCAATCTCAAATAAGTAGGTTATATTATTCTAACAACTTACAAAAATTCCAATTCAACCACATTAATAAATTATCCTACGATCAGTCATCAATGCTTGAATTTAAAATTTGGTTCATACTTTAAGTTCTCAATCTAGGTTTATGAGATTAACTACACCTCAAACATATCAATTTTCATAGTTTCAAACATATTCCATAACTTCTTTTGTCAAGATCTGTTCAATTTACCCGAACCAATTTACCATACAATTTTATACATGTAAGCCATGAATCTATAAGTATTCCATAATTTTCTAAATTTTACCCAATTAAGCCATCAATTTGAATTATCCAATTTAAACCAATTAACCATAAGGCTCTATCAACCATTTAGAGATTTGATTACTAATACATCATCAAAGTGCTATGAATTCAAGCACCAATTTCATAAACTAGAGGTAAATTCCACAACTTAGTTTCAGGGGAAGTGCGATATAGATGCTAATTCATCAATTCAATCTACTACTGAGTTTTAAAGCTTTAATTACTCCATCAAAAAACCCATTTCACAATACAATCCATACTCCCATGAAATCAGGTGTCGGGTATTTCTTTCGAGGTTTTGGTGTTAGCCTTGGACGTATGTGTGTGTCCGAGGGTGTTTGACGGGAGTTTGGAGGCTTCAATTTGAGATTTAGAGGGTTGAACCCGTAGCTCAGAGGTGACTTCTACCTGGGTCAGTCGACTGGATCTTGAGTTTGGGAGGTCAGACGACTGGACTTGGGAGGTCAGTCGACTGAAATGCTTCTATTTTGTGTTTTTGGCTTTCTAGCGTGTTTTCAGTCGGCTGGGGGCTTAGGTCCAGTCGATTGAGGTTCCGGGATGTGTGTTGTGGTTTAGTGGTTGGTTTCTTGGTTTTCATTTGGGTTTCAATGGTATTCGGTCGATTGATATATGGGATTAGTTGACTGAAATACTATTGGATTCCTTTTGTGGTTCGATTGGTTGTGTGGTGGCTTCAGGGGTCGTGTCGTGGCCTCGAGTGTTTGTTTAAACGTCGTCCTTGGGGGTGACGGGCATGGTTAGATGCAGATGGTTGGGGCACAGTTGTGTGCGTGGTAGTTATGTGCGGGATGTGTGGGTCCGTTATTTGTTTTAAGATGGGGTTTTGGTGAGAACCGTTTTGTAGGAGGTTCAGATGTTGGCCTCCGGGTTAGGTGTTAGTTTTTTTATGTTGGTCGTTCGAGTGAGAGGACGAGTCGTCCAGGTGAGTGGATGTCGGGTTATGTGGCATGTGATGTCGTGGCGGGTTATGTGGCATCGTGTGTGAAACCTTGTGTTTTACATGGTTATGTGCATTTAAAATTCTAATTTTTATTGTGCATGTTGCAGGACGGATATGTGGTCTTGCGGTATCTAAAACTTTGGTTTTAGTAACACGTATATGTGTATGGCTATGTGGGCGGACGAAAAAGTGGTTCGATGTCCCGTGGATGGAAAAGTGGTCAGAGGTGTTGTGGACGAAAAAGTGGTTCATGAACAGAAAAGTGGTTCGATGAGTGTTAGCTCTAGTTAATAGGGACGGAAAAGGGGTTCGATGTACATTAACTCTAGGTAACCTTGCATGTGTGTGTGCGTTGAAATTGGAGGGACGAAAACGTGATCCTAACGATGCATTTTATGTGTGTGAGTTTGAAGGATGGAAAAGTGATCCTAACGATGCATTTTATGTGCGGGTATCTGAAGGACGGGAAAGTGGTCCTGAAGAGGCATGTGTCGTGTATGTTGTAAGTCGTACGTTGTACGGGATGCATGTGTTGCGTCGTATGAGTGGCGTGTGTCACGAGAGTTATATATATTGCATAGGTTAACTTCGGTTAACGATGTAGTAGTTGGGGCTATGGTCCTTCGGTGAAAGCCCGAGAAAATCCTTGTGATTGGTGTGTATCACCGTGTTTTTGTAGAACGGTTGCATGTGGCTTGTGAGAGTCGAGGGTCGTAGGAGTCGATCTTTACATATGAAGCATTGTAGCTTTGACAATTTTGTATGTATACAAAACCGTTTTCAAATTGTTTTTAAGGCTCTTGTGAGTCGTGATATAAAACTGTTTTCAAACTTGTTTTGAGCTTGGGCGAGTCGTTACATACATTTTACATATGCTAGCATGTTTAGCTTATATCGCATGCTTGTCTAGTTTCTGCTGAACTTTAGCTCATTGTATGGGATTTAAAATATTTTTCAGGTACCGGTCACGCAGGTTGATCTGGAGGTGCCAAAGGGGCGAAAGATTTGTAATCTTCCTTTTGTTTCTTTTTGAAGCATGTATGTTTACATGTTGGCGGTGTTGGAGCCACGTGTTGTAAGTCTGAGGGCGATATCTATTTAAATGCATGTATGCTTTTATTTTGAGAGTATAATATCGGGTTGGGTGTTATGTATGGCTGTTATTGGGTGTTTCACGTGACCCAGAGTTTGGGGCGTGACAGTTTTGGGAGGAGTTTTCTTTCTTTGTAAGACTTGACGAGCATATGCAATTCTAAGGCATCTAGAGATCATCGTACAAGTCATCAAAATCATCAACACATCCAGTACTTGAGAGGATTCTCAAGTGAAGAAGTCTATAGGAGGATTCCGACAGCAAGTGAGCACGGAGTTAGTGCACGAGGATTCGACAAAAAACCCAGTTGCAACAGGTTGAGGATTCAACTAAGTTTTATAAGGCTTTTCTTGTAACAATGCTATTGATAGTGCTTGCTTTCTCGGACTTGGTTAAGTCCTGTGATTGTTTACGTTTTTTGGGATTTTTCATGTAAACAATCGCCTGTTTCTTTGCATGGTTATTGTGGTTTATTAGTTGGTAGTGTTCTGTTATTTCATAGGTACTTATCAGACACACAAAGTTTTTATTCACATATCAAAAACTATTTTTCAATTGGTATCAAAGCAGGATTCTTGTTGATCCTATTTTTGTTTGATTTGCACACATGGATTATTTGAAAGAAGGTACTCCCATCAGTAGACCTTCCCTACTTGACGGGGTTAACTAACCTTTCTGGAAAGTTAGGATGTGGGCTTTTCTTAACTCCATTGATGAAAGGATTTTGTTAGCTGTTACTGAGGAGTATGCTTATCTAACCATGACTGTTGATTAGAAAATTATCCCTAAGCCTTCGGCTAAATGGGATATAACTGATTTTGAGAATGCCTGATGGAATGTATGGCTATAAATGCTATTTTTAGCGGGGTCACACAATGAATTTCGTAGAATAAGCACTTGTGACTAGGCTAAAGAAGCATGGGACATCCCGCAGGTCACTCACGAAGGAACTCAAATCATAAAAATCTCCAAACTTCAACATCTTACCACAAGTTTTGAAACCCTACGTATGAAAGAAGATGAGAAGTTTGATGATTTTTACGCTAAGTTAAATGATATTGTTAATGATTCATTTAATCTTGGTTAAAAATATCCCTAACTCAAATTGTTCAAAAATTTTTGAGATCTCTTCCCGAACACTTCCAACCAAAAGTCACTGCAATAGAAAAAAGTAAAAATATTAATTCTGTTACCGTTAAAAGTTTGGTTGGAAACATACAAACTTACGAGCTAAATTTTCAAATTCATAAAACTTAAAAAAATCTTGCTTTCACCTCAGCTCAAGGATTTTCTAGTGATTGTAATGATGAATTCAATCATGAGATGATAGAAATGTTCATCAAAAAGTTTAAAAAATTTTAAAAAAATAAAAGGCCTAATTAGGACAACAAATCTCAGAAGCGCCTTGGGAACAACAAACATAAGAATGGATCCAAATTCTTTGACAAAAAAGGGATACAAATCTCAAAATCCTGGCCCTTAGTGTTATGAATGTAAAGGATTTTGGCACATTACTCAGATATGTCCTAACAAGATGAAAAAGAAGCAAAAAGTATTTACTGTAACTCGGGATGATGAAATGAACCTAAGTTGAGTGACGACAATGATGACCAGTATGATGATAATAATATTATAGTTTTTGTTGCTTCTATTCATTCTAAGTCTAGTGACACATACATAAACAAAATTGTGAGTGAAGGTGAGAAAGAAGAATCTAATGTGAAAATTGTTGAGGGGGAAGATAGTGACACTCTCCAAGTAGCTTACGATATGCTATATAAGAAGAGTTATGTGTTAATCAAAAAGTGTGCAAAGCTCGTTTTTCAACTTAAAACCTGTAAAAGTGATAAAGAAAAACTCATGCTAGTGCTTCTGATGACTCAAGCAAAAGAAGACTTGAAAAGTGAATTGAATATCTTGTGCATTAACTTAGAAAACTATAAACAAGATAAGCAAAGATTTATGCTGTTAAATGATGATAAGTCTGTTAGAATGTCTGAGTTAGAATGTCGTATAACTGAACTTGAGAAGGAACTGAATAATGCTAATGCTGCTCTCAAGTGTTGGAATGCAGGTTCATGTGCTTTAGACAGACTTCTCAGTGATCAAAAAGCAGCAAGTGACAAAGCTGGTTTAGGATTTGCAGGTACTTCAAATCAGTGTACAGGGAAACAAAAAGAATAAGCAGCCCAGTCTCTTCGGACATCGAAAGCCCCGACGTTTGTGAAAGCTAAGAAAGTTAAAGAAGGGAGTTTCAAAAGCAATAAAGAAGTAAACTTCACCAACATGAAGCGAGGGGAACTAGTACGACAGGTAAGGCCACCATACAACGTGGCAAGGTAAGAATATTTAACCTTACTCCTACCTGTTATCATTGCGGCATTTTGGGTCACATTAGTCCCTACAGTAAGCTTTTGCATTGCATATCAATAACTGATAAGAACTTTATGCTTATTTGTCATTACTGTGGAGTGAGAGGTCATATTAGACCACGTTGCTTTAAATTGCATGCCATGCCTCGCTTAAGACATCCAGTCCAATTTGACAGACCTTCTCTACCTAAGGCACCTAGATTACATTCAATAGAGTTTGTTCCTATGAAAACAAGGAAAGTCTGTGTTCTGTCTAGAGATTTAAAAGCTTATGCGATTTCAACTACTATGAGAGCGCAAAGCTCACACATATAGTATCTTGACAGTGGATGCTCTGTCATATATCAGGGGACAAGTCTTTGTTTGCTTGTTTAGAATCATATAATGGTGGGATGGTGACTTTTGAGGATGAAAATTTCACCAAAATCGTAGGAAAATGTACTATTTCTTCCCTAGGACTTTCCAAATTGAAAAATGTCATTTTGGTTGACGGTTTAAAGGCAAATCTATTAAGCATTAATCAGATATGTGACACTCTTCATGAGGTGCAATTTTAGAAAAATAACTGCATTATTTTAGATACAAAAGGTAAAACAGTCATGCATAGTGTTAGAACATTTGAAATTGTTATGGAATTATTTCCTTAAATGCGAAAACCTGTAATTCTGTCAAAATTAATGATGTGGAATTGTGGCATCGGAGACTTGGACACATTAATTACAAGGATTTGTCTAAAATTGCCAATAAAGAGTTGATAAGAGAAGTTCCCAAGTTGGGTAGTCCACTGAATCGTGTCTGCGGTGCCTGTCAAATAAGTAAACAGACCAGAGTTTCTCACAAGAAGACTGATACCTTAGGCATCAAAGCTCCTCTGGAGTTGGTTCACATGGACTTGATGGGACCGACGAGAACAGAAAGCTTATGAAGGAAAAAATACATTTTTGTGGCCGTAGATGATTTCTCTCGTTTTACTTGGGTTAATTTTCTGAGAGAGAAGTCTGAAACTTTTTTCTGTTTTCAAAACTCTTTTCCTTAAGCTTCAAAATGAAAAACCCAAGTCTTATAACTCTGTTATCCACATTCGGTTTGATCACGGCAAGGAGTTTGAAAACTCCAACTTTACCTTTTTTTGTGAATCTTTGGGTATACATCATGAGTTCTCTGCCCATAAAAATCCTCAGCAAAATGGGGTTGCTGAAAGAAGAAATTGAGTTATTTAAGAAATGGCTCGTGTTATGTTGCATGATAAGAATCTGCCACAACACTTTTAGGTAGAAGTTGTGAATATTGCATGTTTTATCATTAATCGTGTTTATCTAAGACCAGGGACTCTTCACACTCCCTATGAACTTTGGAAAGCTACAAAATCGAATGTTAAGTACTTTTGGACTTTTGGTAGTAAATGCTACATTTTTCTGGATAGGGAATAGTTGGATAAATTTGACTCCCGTGGTGAAGAGGGACTCTTCTAAGGTTACTCCAGAAGCAGTGGAGCTTATTGGGTTTTTAACATTAGAACATCTACTGTTATGGAATCTATAAATGTTGTCATTGATGATGAACCTGCTCTTATACATGCTGATACTGATTTATCTATTTCAGGTGAACTCAATAGATGTTTTCATTGAGGATGAACCTGCTCTTGTACCTGTCGATACTTATTTATCTATTTCAGGTGAACTCAATGATGAACTGGGAGCTAAAAAAATTGAAAGACAACCTAACCAAGAAGGAGATGAAAAAACTACTGAGAAGAACCCCAGTAATGTAAAATAAGGTGCCCAGCTGCAAAAATCTGAACCCAAAGGTTCTTAGAAGAAAGGACTTGAACCCTCAGCAAGGGTGAAGCTCAATCATCCTATAAGTCATGTCCTTGACGACATCTAAGATAAGATGCAAACTCGGCGACAAGTACTAGATGAGGTAACCTTTATGTGTTATGTATTTTTAATTGAGCCAAAAATGTCAATGATGCTGTTCTTGATGAATGTTGGACTAATATCATGCACGAAGAACTATATCAATTTGCTAGAAATAATGTGTGGGAACTAGTCCCTCAACCCCCTAAAAAAATGTCATAGGAACCAAATAAGTATTCAAGAATAAAACAAATGAATTTAGTGAAATGATTAGAAATAAGGCTAGACTCGTAGCACAGGGCTATACTCAGGTAGAAGAAATTGATTTTGACGAGACATTTGCCCCTGCTACATGTCTTGAATCCATTAGAATGCTTTTTGCGATTGCATGTAAGCTTCATATTAAATTATTTCAAATGAATGTTAAGAGTGCCTTTTTGAATGGTAAACTTAAAGAAGAGGCTTACGTTGAACAACCTAAAGGGTTTATCGACCCATCTTTACCTAACAATGTTTTGAAACTGAGGAAAGCTATCTACGGGCTGAAACAGGCTCCTCGAGCTTGGTACAATCGATTGACCTCATTCTTGTTAGAAAAAGGTTTTTATAGTGGTGGTATAGACAGAACCTTGTTTATCTTCATCCAAAATAGCAACATTCTTGTAGCTCAAATCTATGTTGATGACAAAGTGTTTGGGTTGACTGACGACTCATTAGAGAAAGAGTTTTCTGTAGAAATGAGTAATGAGTTTGAAATGAGTCTCATGGGTGAATTGAATTACTTTTTAGGTCTTCAGGTCAAGCAATCTGAGTCTAACTTGGTTATTTCTCAATCTAAGTATACTAGAATCTTGTCAAGAAGTTTGGTCTAGAAAACTCGAAGCATGCCTGAACCCCGATGAGTGTCACCACTAAGCTGTCCAAAGAAGAGTCTGGTAAACCTGTTGACCAGACCATGTACAGGAGTATGATTAGTAGTCTCCTGTATTTGACAGCGAGTTGCCATGACATTGTTTTCAGTGTTGGGGTATGTGCTAGATATCAGGCATGTCCAAAAGAATCTCACCTTTATGCTGTTAAATGAATTATCAAATATGTGAGTGGAACTTTTGGATATGGGATTTGGTTCACCTATGATATGACAGCTGACATAGTAGGTTTCTATGATACTAATTGGGCTAGGAGTGTCAATGATAGAAAAAGAACGTCTGGTGGGTGTTTCTACATGGGAAACAACCTTGTCTTCTGGCATAGCAAAAAGTAAAATGTCATCTCTCTTTTCATAGCTAAAGCCAAATACATAGCAATTGGGAGTGGTTGCACTCAGCTTCTGTGGATGAAGCAGATGCTTTCTGACTATAGTTTTGAACAGGGTCCTACTGTGTTGTATCGTGACAACACTACTGCAATAAACATTTTTAAGAATCCGGTTTAGCATTCCCAAACCAAGCACATTGACATTCGTCATCACTTTATTCATGACCTTGTTGAGGACGGCACAATTGTTCTTGAACACATTGATACTGAGTTTCAAAGAGCAGATATTCTGACCAAACCTCTTAACAATATTCGGTTTGAGTTTCTCAAGAAGACTCTTAGAGTCTGCCTAGTTGAGAGTAATTTTTTTTTAAATAAAAAAAAGGTCTGGGAATCAAATGTTAAGTGTTTTATACCATTTTGTTTGCTTATGTATCTGTATATTTTTTTTCTTCTATCCTGGAGACTTGCTGTTTATTGAGTTGGTGTTGGTCCAATCATCTAGTGTCTGAAATACATCCAGACCCAATTATATTATGTACACTCTTGTTTGGATAAGGGGGTTAGGTTTGTCAAATTTTAGAATTAAATGGTTGGTGAGTGCTTACTCAATATTAGATAACCTTGTTTGCATGTCATGATCTATGTTGACAACATGTATGCGCTTTAAAGATTAACTATCCGTTGATCTGGGTAATGTGTGTTTTTGGTTGTTTAGAGAAAATGGCTACCTATGCGGAACATGTTTTCTCTGTACGTACTAGTGTGGCCTCAAAATTTGTGCCAAAATTTGATTATATCTAAAGAAATAGCTACCTATGCGAACCTTGTCTTTTTTGTTCGTATTAATGTGAAAGCCGCCTTTGTATGTAACACCTTTTGCTATGGTTGATTCTGAAAATGGCTACCTAAGCGAGTCTTGCCTTCTTGTTCACTTAGTGTGACAGCTGCCAAATGATTTATATCCAACCCCGTTCTTCTTTTCCGTGCCTGGATTAAGGGGGAGTTTATCCGTCAAGCGTGTTTGGGTTGAAAATGTGGTCCATTTTATGTGACTCTTGAATGTCTGAAATGTTTCAGTACCTCGAATTGTTTTCCTCTAATTTTGATAAAATGTGGTACTCTTGTTTAAATTAGTTCACACACTCACATAAGCTCATAGAATCATGTTTGAATGTTGTTTCATCTCTTATATGAGTGTGCCTTACCTTATGATGTTTAGAGTTTTTGTCTCTGGCATTGTAAGTTCAAAAAGCATACTTAGGTGCTGGGCTGCGTATGGGTACTTCTTGCTTAACGTTTGTTCTTTTCTTTCCCTTGAAAAAAAAAAGTTCTTTTCTTTTCTTTTTTTTTTGTTGGTTTGGTTGTGTTTTGCCCTCTTAACCTTTTTTTTAAGTGTCAGTTTGACTGTGGGTCACCGCTTGATAGATCACTAGAGCGGTGTATTGAGCGGTCTTTTGGTCGTCTCGATTTCTTTGTTCTCTGCGTTCATACCGAACCTTGGTTTACATTGCTCGATATACCACTTGAGCGGTACATCGAGCGGTCTTTTCACCCTCTCGATTTCTCTATTCTGTCTCTTGTTTTCTCTATCTCAGAGGGTACACCGCTCGAGCGGTCTATTGACTAATCGAGCGTTCTTTACGCCTTAGGTCTGTTCAAATACCCTTTAAGGGTTTAAGTTTTCTTTCCTTTGGGTGCCTCTTTGATTGGGTGTTCTCGATTCATTATGCCTTTTTGGGTTACTCTATTGAACCTCTCATTTCCTTTGATTTGGCTACATAGTCCTAAGCATTATGCCTCCCAAGTATAGAGCCAAATCCACTGCTCTCAAGAATATATCCGAACTCTCGCATCATTTTAAGTCTAAGGCTTCTTTCAAAACCTTTCTTGAATCTTTTGCCAAACGATTAGTCCTCTTGGAACGCAGTGTTTTCCTTTAGGACTTCCCGGATCACCCAATCATTGCCTCTTTTCTCGCTCTTAAGTGAGATTCTCTTTTTTCCTTCAATTCTTCTCTTTCTGTGAATCTCACTCTTGTACGAGAGTTCTTTAACTCTCTTATCAAGCAATCATCCGAACTTAAAACCTTTTCTAACTATGTTTGCGGGGTTGATTTCACTATCACCGCTGATACTATTGTCTCTTTGCTAGGACTTGAGTCTAGGCCTGTGGATGCCATCTTTCCCCATTCCTCATTCTTCTGAAAGGAATCATTGATTATGGACCAACTGCCTCTGCCCTCTATGGCACTTCTCATTCATGGGTTGCTGGGGTGTTGATTCCTTTACAAGATCTTATGTCCGAATATTGGCTTCTCAATCTCATTCTTTGTGCCAATGTTGTCCCTAAAAGACATACTTCTGAGATTTTCCAACTGCAAGGCTTTCTAATGTGGGCAATTGCAAATTGCAAGCCCGTTGATATCTGTCTGGTTATGTTCTTCGCCCTTTTGCTGGTTGTCGGCGGTAAATCCTCTCTTTGTTTACATTTCGGGTTTCTCATCACTCAATATCTTCGTTCTCTTCGTGTTCCTGAATATCACTTTGGCGATCACCCTGACGAACTATCCTTTCCGCCTAAACCTATCTTGAAAACCACTCTTAAGAAGAGTTCCTCCCATCTTCCCAAAATTTCCCCTCTTGTAGGGACCTCTAGATCCAGGGTTGTTGATGTCAAGGAGCTGAGTCTGGACTTTGATGTTGATTTATCCCCTGAGCATGAGATTCTTAACTATTTAGCATGTCTGGAGGCTGACGTCGGTATGATCTGTGATGATGTCAACTTGCTGCTTGCGAATATTCAAGGCCTTACTCAGTACGAGCATGCAATATGGCAGAAGCAATAAGAGTTTATGGCTTTTATGTGTTCCCGTCTTCCTCCTTCCCTGTGATTTTTTTAAATGTTTCTGTTGTTCTACACTTTTCTTGATGCATTGGTTCGTATTTTTTGTTTGGTCTGATTGTTTACTCCTTCAGGGTTGCCAATTTAGTGCTAAAAGGGAGAGTATTGGTGGCAATAGTGTTTTCAATATTGTTTTTGGATGTTTTTGGATATGATGCATACAGACATATGATACATTGACGAGAGTATCCACTGTCAAGATACCACATGTGTGAACTTTGCGCTCTCATAGCAGTCTGAACCACATAAACTTTTAAATCTCTAGACTGAATCCAAACTTTCTTTGTTTCATAGAAACAGACTCTATCGAATATATTCTAGGTGCCTTAGGTAGAGAAGGTATGTCAAACTAGACTGGATGGCTTAAGCGAGACATGTCGTGAATTTAAAGCAATGTGGTCTAATATGACCTCTCACTCCACAGTAATGACAAATAGGCAAAAACTTCTTATCAGCCATGGACATGCTATGCAAAAGCTTAATACTGGTGGCAATATTATTTTTGGATGTTTTTGGATATGATGCATACAGACATGTGATACATTGAATTGTTTTTTAATCTTTTCGATATATTGAATGGATAATGTATACAGACAAATGATATATTAAATGGTTAATGCATATTGAATCTTTTTGGATATTGAATGGATTTTTATTTTTATTTTTTTGGGATGGATACATATTCTTGCTATTGCTGATTATATTTTCATCTTGTGGTTAGTTGGTTTTTATCATAGAATTGCCAAAGGGAAAGATTATTTTAAATTTTCCTAATATCATAATTACACTCGTTCGAAAAATCTGTGACACCAACATTTCCTTTTTTCCTTCATGATTATTTCTTCTAAGATTTGATGCTCTTCTGTTTTGAAAAGTCTGTTTGTTGATTTGTGTAGAAGGAAGCTATTTTTGTAACACCCTGACCTTTCACATGCCAACGATATTATCTCATTTGGGCAAAAATTCTCACGATTTTATTTTTCTCAAGGGGTCACTCATCCTTGCATTTCTTCAGCATAAGCAACCTTAACTTTGGAGTTCTGCTAAGGTTTCTACTACCTAGGAAAAGGCCTCGTTGTTGTGTGAAAGGTCGAGATGTTACAGATGGTGTTAGAGCCGACTCTCCTCACCTTCGAGTGTGGGCCCCAATCGTCTCGCGTGACACTTGGACGAGCTATTGAGTGGGCGGGTCAATAAGGACTGGAAGGCAACCAGAGCATACAGGCTAATGCACAAGGACGTGCAGTCCTAAGGGGGTGGATTGTGATATCCTGATATCTCACATTGAAAAGAGAGAGAGAGTTCCTAGGCTATAAAAAAAATCTTGGACTACTACATAGCAATGAGGTATTTTTCCAAGTGATAGAGACCCTAGCAGAACTCCACAGTTAAGCGTGCTTAGACGGGAGCAATGCAAGAATGGATGACCCCCTAGGAAGAACAAAACCGTGAGGGCCTTGCCCAAAACGGACGATATCATTGGCATGTGAAGGGTCAGGGTGTTATAATTTTGATTTTACAAGATTCTGATGACAACATCTCTTTTGGGATGCATATCTGGCCCGACCGCTCGATCTAGCAATCCTTATAAGTTTGTTAGGGCTAGCAGCCTTAGTAAGTTTGTTTTAGGTAACTTATTTTTTATTAAGCTTGCGAGCTATTATTTATGAGGTGTGAGGCTTGAGAGTTTTTGGGGGAGTTTTCTTTGTTTGTAAGACTTGACGAGCTTATACAATTCTAAGGCATCTAGAGATCATCGTATAAGTCATTAAAATCATCAACACATCTAGTACTTGAGAGAATTCTCAAGTGAAGAAGTCCGTAGAAGGATTCCGACTGCAAGTGAGCACGAAGTTAGTGCACGATGATTCGACAAAAAGACGAGTTGCTATAGGTTGAAGATTTAACTGGGGTTTGTAAGGCTTTTTTTGTAATCAATACTATTAATAGTGCTGGCTTTCTCGGACTTAGTTAAGTCCCGTAATTTTTTTACTATTTTTAAGATTTTTCAGGTAAAAAATCATATATCTCTTTGCATGGTTGTTGTGGTTTATTAGTTGGTAGTGTTTTGTTGTTTCATAAGTGCTTATCAAACACAAAGTTTTCATTCACATATCAAAAATCATTTTTAATTCTTTTATTGAGACCAATCAAAAAAAAAATTTGATCAAAATTTTTAAAAAAAAAAACAAATTATCTTTTCTTTATTACAAACTATACCTTAATTTTGAAGTAAAGAACTTTCTCCACTATTAAGTATAATTGTAGATGCGCAAACCAAAGTGCAAAATATCTACTAAACTTGAGAACTTAGCAACAACACAAACTTTTGGAGTAATAGATGACGAAACTTGGTTGAGAAAGATTTTTAGGGCTTTAAAGTTTCATCTGCAGTACTTTCTCAGTTGCTTAATACCTCAAAGTGTTAGATGTTCACTTGTTCATCATCCGGTAGAGAGCACGGCCATTTATTATAGTCTGATATAAATAGTAATAAAAAAACTCAAACTCTTGACAATTATCTTAATTTTATTTATTTAAAAAGATAATTATTTAAACTTACAATTATCTCATTTATTTTTTCAAAAAAGATAATTATTTAAGTAAATAATTATTCTTTCTTTCAAAGAGATAATTTTCGAGTAATATAATTATTATTTTTATTTATTTAAAGAAATAATTATGCATTTTTAATATGATTTAGAGAAAATATTTATTTTTATCTCATGTAATCCCCATGTGCCAAGTGGCTTAATTTAATTAGTCAAAAGCTTGTCATATAGAGAAATACATTATTTTACACGTGGCGCCATGTAATTGGACCAACTATGAAATTTAATTTAAGACCCATTGATCAACACATGCTAATATTTGATTTGTCAATAATTGCTTTATAATTTTGGATTGTGGGACACGTATTAATTTGTAGTAGGCTAAAATTTATATGCATACGCATGCCCAATCGAGACTAGTTTATATTGAATTATTTTTTTTCTTCTCTTTTATTTTCCTTTATTAAAAAAAATAAAGAGAGAAAATAAATGCCAACTTCCATTCTTGAGGAAGCAGGGCTTCCCAACGGAAAAATTTCTTCTTTTTCCTTTTTTTTAAAAAAAAAGAAGAAAAATGTACCAACTTTTAGATCTCATAGGATTTTTTTTCTTTCTTCAACCAACTTCTTAAAAGAAACTTCCCTACAAAAACAATTATTTGAGAGAAGCTAAAAAAAGTCTGTCTAAAGATAAGAAGATTGAAAATGAATGGACACTAACAAGTTGTCCTCAAACTGATTACATAGCCTATTCCTACCCAAAAAGAAACAAAAGCGATATACTGTTCTAAGAACCAGAAAATAAAATAATTTTTTCTTAGTAAAAAAATACTTTTTACATTTATAATAACAAAAAAATGTTTTAAAAGTAAAAAATTGAACAAAAAAATGAAAATATTAAACAGCTCTGTTTCAGAACTGAATGCCATAAAAAAGTTTATCCAGAAAAGCTATAATTATCTTATTTTATAAAGATTAAATCTCTTATTTTATAAAATATATGATGGATGATTACTTGAGTATACTACTTCATGAATATTTAAAAATCATTACCATTGATTATATTTATGTTGGGAGACAATCCAACGCCAAAATAAAATATATACATGTTCGGTGATTCAGAAAATATATATTTATTAACTTTCAACAGTTACAATAATCTGAAATTACAGAAAAATGAAATAACAGAAATAACAGGAATAGAATTTGTAAACCGAGTTCTGCAAACGCAGTTTTCTTAAGAATGATTCACCGCCTACCGAGGGTGTTGTAGGTTTTCTACCGGCG
>JAOTRH010400905.1:0-35018 GCA_034768845.1 Heliamphora exappendiculata
GCATCTTCTTACATTTAGTTTTTGTCTTTAATGTTAATTTAGTTTATTTTTAATTATGCATATTTTTAGCTATTCTCTTTAAATACATGTTTAGACTTGTTTAGTCTATTTTGGTAGAAAATCTATGTTTACGTAGTTTTAGTAATTTCTAGCATGCTTCAATTATTTTATGCAAATCATGATAGTTAGCTTATTTTTGTGAATATTGCATGTGGATATGTTCCATGAATTCTTTAAATAGATATTGCATGCTATAGGACTTAGGATTTTCTTTTGACACTTATTTGTTTTGAAATGATATGCACATATTTTATGTATTTTCTATACTTGATTTTGAATGTTATTTCTTTGCATCTATTTTCTTTATTTGCATGCATTTGAGAAATTCTATTAAAGAACCAATGATGATTAGTAGAGGCCAACCTGATGGTTGGACGAACAGGATACCTAACACCTTTCCTGATTCGTACCTTATCCCCCAAATCTTTTTTTCTCTGGTTTACGTTTTTAAAAATTAGTAGCCATTTTTATTTTTCTTAGTTTTTCTCAAAAACTAAGTGGCGACTCCATTTTTGATAAAAGGGTTTTCAAATTTTGGCTTTCAAGATGTTAAATTTTTTTTGTAAACATCTTTGAATTTTTCTATTTTTGACCCCTAAATCCCAATGCCACATTGGCAAGTTAGATACTCAGTCAAAAGTATGAGTTAGATCCTACATATTAAGAAAAACTAGCACAAGTGTAAAGAGACAACTATTCGGGAAAAGTAAGTCGATAAATATCACAGAGTAGGAACTTACCCATTCTCAAAATAGATTTCAAAAAGAGTTATACATGAACAAACCAAACACAACCAAAGTATCTAGCCATCCACCACAAAAAACCACCCAAAATAGTTAAATATTTTTACCCAAACTACAGCAGAAATAAAATTTTTTTCAAGAATTAGGAGTTTTTAAAAATGAAAAGATAAATCTAAGGCGCTTCTTCCCCATCTTCGTCTTCAGCAGAGATAGAAGAAAAGTCAAAGTCAGGGAAGAGAACAGAGGCTTGGGCCTTCATCTTGTCAAAACCACTGATATAGTACTCGGCCAGCTTCAACTGGTATTCCTCTGAAGACTTTAATTTCTCGATGGCAGTCCCTTCAGCAACTCCAAGTTTAGCTGTCAAATCCACAATCTTGGCCCTACGCGTGTCATCCTCCCTCTTCAATGTTGCCACTTGAACCTCTAGATCAGTAGCACGATCTTAGGCTCGCCTCAGCTTGGTCTCCAAGCTCTTCAACCTTTCTTCCTTCTCGGTTAGATCACTCTTTAAGATCACTTTTCACTCGTTCTGAGTCCTCGGAAGCTCTGATCTGCTCCTCCTTCAACTAATTAATGGCGTTGGTGTCATCTTGGATTTGTACTTCCTGTTGAATACATCGCTGGGACAAATACACAGACTGAACACAAAACTACACAAAAGAGAAAAAGAAAGTATATAAGCAGGAAATAATAGTAACTAGAGAAAAAGGAAGTATAAAGGCTTACCGTAGTCAGATCCAGAAGTAGGTCTCGAGCAATCTGGCTAGTACCCATAGTGGCTAAAGTCTCAACTTCATCTCTAATGAATTGTTGCATTCTTGTCCTGGCAGCTTCAAAGCTGATCATTATATCTCTTGCAGCTTGAGATTCAGAGGTCGAGGCTAAAGAGTTAGTCGGTGCTGAGGCAGAAGACTGAGGACGAGGAGAAATGGTAACAGAGAGGTCTTCCTCATCAGGTGAGGGATCTATTTCGACTACATTCTTGTTTACAGAAGTAGAAAGCTCTTGGGAATGAGCTTGAATCTTCCCTTTACTCAGAAGCCTTTGTTTCTTTGAAGCGGGAGGAGCCTCTGAGTTAGCACTCACTCATGCCCTAACCCTTGCCATCAGTTCCTTATCCAAGGGTTTTTCCATAACTACATACAAAAATGTACATAAGTGATAATTACATAAAAGTAATGACAGAATAAGAGAAATTGAAAAGAAGAATAGTGCTCACGAGGAATAGGGGGTCTGAGCAGATAGCCACTCAGTCTCTTAGTGGTTACCTTATATGTTCGGTTGGGGTATTCTTTCGCAACCTCCACTCGGCTCAAAGTTGTCAGTCCAAGGGTTGACTCGGCAAATATGCTGGCCGATTGGGGATCTCCCCAAATAGGCCGAATACAGGGGATATTGGGTCCTACTTCTTCCCAAGACTAGAATTCCCAACAAGTGCCAGACACAAAAAAGTATGTCTCTTTCCAACGTTTGTTAGAAGAAGGATATCCTTGGATCATAACTCATTCCTCAGACCAAGACTATAAATAGTACCACTCAGGTTGCTTTTCCTTGAAATGGTAACAAAACAAAAACTCCTCTACAGTTAAAGAACTTTCGATTGACACCTCCACAAAATAATACACTCGAATAGGATTCACCAAGCGTTAGGAAGGAGTTGGTCAGGGGAAAGACCCAAGAAATCCAATAATTCCCTTACTATGCGAGGGAAAGAGAGCCTAAGACTAGCAAAAAAAGAATGTTCATACATACACAATTCCCCCTCTGAAAAATAGCAGGCCCTCTCCTCAGGAAGAGGGATTCTTAAACTGACAGACTGTGGGATATGAAATTTCTCCCTAAAGTTCTCTAATTCAGTAGCCTTAATTTTTGAGACTATAGATTTGGCATCTTGAACTTGTGAAGGTCTAGCTGGGGACATTGCTCTAGAAGTCAAAGTTTCACCTTTTCCTTCCAGGACAGAGGATGAGAGAGAAAAAGTTCTCTCAGAGTCAAAATAAACTGTTTGAGGATATGCTTCAGTCCCCATTTTTATAGTAGGCAGTAAAAACCTAATAAAATAAAAGATTTTGGAGAGAATAGTTTTAAAGTTAGGACTGTTCATGACGAAAGCATCAACTAGAGGCGGTGGACCGAGTTGAAAGTGAATAGAGGACACCCTCTCTAAGAAATATAAGGGAGAAGGATCGACGAGGAGAGGAACAAAAGAAGGCAGAGTTGCAAGAAATTAAAAGGCGTAGAAGACTTACCAAGAATGACGCTTTGAAAGATCGAAGAAGAAAATCTTAGCAAGCCCCACGAAATCTCTCCCACGAAAAAGTTCTAGAATGAGAAAATTTTAAAGTAGGTTCAAGTAATAAGGCCCATGGATTTGGATCCAACGGCTCAGGGTAAGATGCATTTTTAACCATTGAACGTGCCCATAATAAGCGGTTAAGATTGCCCCACGTGGCCCAGTTGGACCGTCGTAGGAACAACACAATGCGCATTTAAACTTTTGGCGCCTCGTTTCTCGCTACGCTACCAAAAGCAGTTGCGGCAACGTTCTGACTACTTTGTATTTCCAAGACAACCAACTGAACAGCCTTGGAAATTAGGGACAACTGATGAGTACAGATTGATGATCGGTACTCGACCTATACCGAATGATCGAACAGTTCGACCAGATTCAACCTGACACCGAATAAAGAGTCAACCCGACTTGACCCATCACCGAGCAATCAAGTGATAAGTTTAGTTCAAAATACACTTTGACTAAGTTAGCAAAATCTCAACCCTCACCAGATAATCAAGAATCAACTGAGGATTTTATGGAGAGCAAAAAGGAACCATCGTATATCTAAAAGCTCTATATAAATGAACCAAATGCTTGAATCAGGGGATAAGATCAATATACATATACTAAAGTCATTTTCTCTCTATAATTTCCAATAGCCTGACTTAGGCATCAGAGGGTAGTCGACCGGCATCCCACCGGTGTCAAGTTTCGTTGTTTTTCCTGGTTGCATTAGAGATTGGAAGTCAAGGTTGTTCAATCGCGTTTGGTTAATCACTTATCCTCTCTGATCGGCCCAATACGATTATCGAGGTAACAGTAAATAAAATTTTATGTTATTTATTTTTATCTTTTAGTGAATTTCCTTTATCTTTTAATCATTTTTTAAGTTTCTTCTTCCTCTCAACGTAAATATGCTCCAAAAAGTAAAAATATATTAGCCAAAAAAAACTCAAATCCAAAAAAAGTAAAAATATGTAAAAATATCAAGATTTATTCCAAGCGAGGTCTTTATATCTTATAAGCAATCTAATGAACTAAATGTTGAGTAGTTATTAGGTTATTTCAAAATATCACATGATGTTCTTAATAAATAATATAGAAAGTATTTTAATTTTAACAATGTTGGCTCACCTATATTTTTGTTTAATTTTGGTTCACAGTGAGAAAATGGGGAACGTAGAGAGAGAGAGAGAGCACAATAGAGAGAGAGTGAAAAAAAAAGTGACCAAAACCAACTAAAACATTTCTATGTTGTCTAACTAACGAAATAACCATTTGTTACAACTTTATATAATATCTCACTGATTTATTCCTAATAACCGACTTATGTTTTTCTTCCTATAACAGAATGCAAATATATATAACCAACCTAACTAACTATGAGTTGGATCGGTTAATATTTCCTGCAAACAAATGATCCAAAAGGGAACATTAGTTTGGATTTGAATTTGTAGTTTGGATTTGATCATAAAACACTGGAGTAGAAGCCAAAGCAAGAGCAGACACATTATCACACCACAAATGAGGAACATAAGAGAAAAAAAATTGGCAAACTAATCTTGTAGTTTCATGCGAACCTAAGAAAGATCAACAATAATGGTGACAAGAGAACAACGGTATTTAGTCTTAGTCGAGGAACGTTCCATAGTTGGTTAAAACTCATTCAAATTGTAAGGCCGAAGAAGCGGAAAGCACTTTCAACCAAAAACATTGAATTGAGAATAATCGGCATGTGAGCCAAAGAGAAAATCATAAGGAGAGAAATATTGAAGAAGAGGAGTAGGCATGAGGTTTATGAGTAATATAGTAATAGCAATAGCATATGACCAAAAGATGGTAGGTAGGTTAGCCTTAAATAGGAGGGTGAGAGCAATCTCAACTATATCTTGATGTTTGTGCTCCACAATGCCATTTTGTTTTGGACTATGAGGACAAAACATTTGATTAAAGATGCCATGATGAGATCAATATCGTTTAAATTCATTTTCTCATGAATTCACCTCCACAATCAGTTCACAAAATTTTAGTTTTACAAGGGAATAAGTTCTCAACTAAAGCTTTAAAGTGACAAAAGTTCTAAATACTTCAGATTTATGACGTAAAGAGAAAAGTAAAGAACAACTTGTGTGATCATGAACAAACAAAACATAGTATTTGTAGGGTCCTTTTGGAATAGATAAATAATAAACAATAATAGAGAGGTAAAATATGCGAAATAGTCAGAAATACAAAATGGAGAGAGATAAAGCTGGGTGAATGAGAAGACTAATTGAGTATAGAGTACTGGCAGTATGAACAGCGTTTAGGCTCCCTAAATCTGATTATCCTCAGAAGCACCACTATTCCTCCTATTTATAATACTCAGAGGATTTATGTTAGGATTAGGATATGGATCTCTTAGAGATATAATTAGACCATGAAAGGTGATCTCGAAAAATCAAGGGATTCTATTCTGAAAATCGATCGAGTAGTGTTCTACTCCAACTCAACTAGGTCGGCCGACGGGTGTTATGTGGGTATCCGACCCGTTTGGGTCAAGTACCTAACCCACTCGGGTCGAGTGACTCGGGGGTCACTCGTGTGACTCAAGTGGGTGGGTCCGCATAGTCTGACAAATCCTTTCCATAGCCGCTAAGCCACATATTTCCCAACGTCCCGTGTAGGATTGTACTGCCATTGTCTTCATTGTCTCTGAGACAGTCTTTCGATTCTCAAATGAATCTATAATCATATAGTTTGTGCTATATCTTGACTGTTCAGTCTGTGCTATGTCATCATTGTTAGAGTTGTATACTGAAAATTATATTTTTAGTATTTAATTTAATTTTAATAAAATTAATATTCCATTTTATGAGAATATTAATGAGTAATGTATGCAATATTTTTTTTTTTATGTTATGCACAGATATCATTTATTATGTGCAGTATTTAATCTGGTGTGTAGAGTATAGTTTGCACACAGAAGATCAGATTTAGGTTCTTGCAGAATATAAGTTTTATGTTCACAGTTTAGATGAAAATAGACATACTATTGGTACGACTGTAGTATAGAGTATTAGTTGGCCTGTCTTGGTTACGGAGAATAGATAATAGCGATGATTATTGTTCCGACTTTCTGTGCTAATACACTTTGTGTGTATTGAACGGGACACATTGGGGTAATTAATTTTATACTAACTATATAAATTAATTCGCACCATAAGGTTATTATGAATACTGTTTAATCTCTTAATCCTGAAATAATTATTAATTTGCGTATATTTAATATTCGTTGTTTTGATTCATTAGAGGGTGCGATCTTATATGGGTCTATATTCTGGATGAGTTGGATAGCGGTATTATTTATATGGTAATTATTAATTATTGACAAAATTCACGTATCGAATGATCGAGATTGACGATACCCCATTAAGGAAACTTATAAGTTTTAACCGGGCTAAATCCTACAGGTAGATTTAATTATCCGGCGGACAAATAAGTTAAGGAGAAGGGTTTAAGAAATTTTAAGATACCGATTAAATTAAATTATTAGTAATTAAATTTAATTGGCGGGTATCAAAAATTTTAACGTGGAGAGATGAGTTAAGCATTTAATAACAAGAATTCAATGCAAGATGGTTATGAAATTATGGCTTAGAGTGCAATTATAGTTCTTTAGTGGTGTGAACTGTAATTTAGTATTTTATGAAAATTGCATAAACTGCTGCAAGATTTTCATAATTATAGATACCTCTATGAGGTTTGCTTAATTACAAAAATCGCTGGATATGTATCTGTGTTCTACTAGAAATCTTTGTCATAATTACTCCATAGGTCCCTATTGTAACCCTATAAATATAAAAGTAGATTGAACCACATTCATAACTTGTTTTTAAGACTAAAGCTGACCAGGTTTTGCCGGTACGAATTCTTGAAGGTTTGTAGCCTACACTACGTTTGGGAATTGCATAAGAGAATACAGTAGAAGGTCTGACGGGAGCTTCAACTCGGAATCAAAATCGTAGTTGAAGAATCGACCGAAAAAAAATATTTTTCTAAATTAACTGTGGTTACACGAGTTTTTATTTTGATCGTTCGACATGAAAAGTTTTATCTGGAACCTATTTCAGCTTTTGCCTGTCCAGTTAATTTTTATCAAAAATTATTTACAAAAACAATGATCTTTGCAGTTTTGTGTTGGAGGCAAGACTGTCAAAATCATTATTTTTGTAAAAAATTAACAGAAAATTAACAAGACCGACAAACGCCGAAACGGGCTTTAGATAAAACTTTTGATGACGAACAATCAAAATAAAACCCGTGCAACTATAGTTAATTTTAGAAGAATACTTTTTACCGGTTGAATATTCAACTACGATTTGAATCCGAGTTGAAGCTCCTATCAGATTTTCTACTGTATTCCCTCATGCGATTCTTGAATGTAAGATGGGTTACAATCTATCAAAAATGTGTATCGATAGAACTTGGACAACTTTAGTTTTGGAGAAAAAGTTATGAAACTGGTTCAGCCTACCAGCATATTAGTAGCGCTACAATAGGGATCTATGGAGGAATTATGACTAAGACTTTCAATGGAACATAAACACGTATCAACGGTTTATGTAATTAAGCAAACCTCATAGTGGTATCTGTAATTATGAAAAATTAGCAACGGTTTCTACAATTTTCATAAAATATTGAATTACAGTTCACACTACTAAAGAACTACAATTGCACACTAACTCATAATCTCAAGACCATCATGCATTGAGCTCCTGTTATTAAATACTTACCATTTCTCCCCACGTTAAGATTTTTGATACTCGCCAATTAAATTTAATTACTAATATTTTAATTTAATTAGCATCTTGAAATTTTTTAAGCTCTTCCGCTTAATTTATTTGAACGTCGAATAATCAAATCCACCTACAGAATTTGACCTGGTCAAAACTTATATGCTTCCTTAAGGTGGTATCATCAATCCCGATCATTCAGGACGTGAATTTTTTCAATAATTAATATTCATCATATAAATAATATCGATATCCAACTTACCTGGAATATAGACCTATATAAGATCGCACCCTCTAATGAATCAAAATAATGAATATTAAATATACGTAAATCAATAATTATTTCAGAATTCAAATGACAAGCACTATTTATAATAATCTTGGAGTGTGAATTAATTTATGTAGTTAGTATAAAATTAATAACCTAAATATCCTGATCAATACACACAAAGTGTACTAGAACAGAGAACCAAAAAAATAGACGATGTTATTATTTGTTCCCTATAACCAAGATAGGCCTACTAAAACTCTGTATTACAGTCGTACCGATAGTATGTCCATTTTCATCTAAACTGTGAACATAAAATTTATATTTTGCAAAAACTTAAAACCTGATCTTCTGTATACAAGTCATACTCTTCATACCAGATTAAATACTATACAGAATATCGGGTATCTATGTATAACATTAAAAAAATGATACACATACATTACTCATAAAGATTCTCATAAAATAAAAAAATAATTTTATTAAAGTAAAATTAAATACTAAAAATATGATTTTCAGTATACCAACCCTAATAATCTCCCACTTATACTCAAAATCATACTACCATATATCTGACTCCCATGTCCTCTATATAACTATAAAAAGTTTTAGCCTGTAAGCTCTTTATAAAAGGATCTACAAGGTTGTCTCATGAAGTAATCTTGATCATAGCAACATCACCTCTCTATACGATTTTTCGTATCATGTGATACTTATGCTCAATGTGCTTGCTTTTTTTATGGACCCTTGGCTCCTTCGAGTTTGCAATCATTCTGATATTGTCACATAAAAGTGTAATAGCCGACTGAACTGAAGGTACCACCTCCAGATCCAACATGAAGTTTCTAAGCCAAACGGTCTCATTGGCTGCTTCAGAAGCTACCACCTATTCGGCCTCTATGGTGGAATCAGCGATGCAGAACTGTTTGATACTCCTCCACCTTATAACTCTATCTCCTAAGGTAAACACATATCCTGATGTAGACTTACGAGAATCTTTGTCAGACTGGAAATCTGAGTCTGTGTATCCCAAAGGTACTAAACTGTCTACCTGGTACACCAACATATAATTCTTAGTCCTTTTTAGGTACTTGATTATATTCTTTACCGCAGTCTAATGCTCCTTCCATGAGTTGACTGATTTCTATTAACTATGCCAATGACAAAACAGATGTGGGGTCTAGTGTAAAGTATAGCATATATGAGGCTTTTTACTACCGAAGCATAAGGAACCGCCTTCATTTTCTCTATCTCATTAGGTGTCTTAAGACACTTATCCCTTGATAGATTGATTCCATACTTGAAAAAGAGAAACCTTTTCTTGGAATCCTGCATGCTAAAACGAGTAAGGATATCATCGATATACTTTACTTGTGAAAAGCCCAACATCCTTTTCTTTCGATCTCAAACAAGTTTGATCCCAAGGATGTGACTGGCTTCTCCCAAGTCCTTTAAATCAAACTGTCCATGTAACCATACTTTAACCGTAGATAATCCCCCCATATTATTTCTGATGAGTAAGATATCGTCTACATAAAGTACTAGGAAGATCACCATGCTTTCATCACGCTTTTAGTACACACAAGACTCATCCAGACTTTGATCAAAATCATAAGACTTAATGGCTTGATAAAACCTAGTGTTCCAAGACCTCGATGCCTACTTAAGTCTATAAATGGTTCTCCAAAGCTTACCCAACGTGTGTTCCTAACCCTTTGTAATGAATCTGTCTGATTGTATCATATAGATACACTCATCAAGACTTTTATTAAGGAAAGCTGTCTTGACATTTATTTGTCAGATTTTGTAATCAAAATGTGCGGTAATGAATAAGAGAATCCGGATAGACTTAAGCATGGCTACTAGCAAAAAGGTTTTCTTATAATCGATTCCTTCTTTATGAGTGAACCTTTTAGCAACAAGTCTAGCTTTGAAGGTTTTAATCTTCCCGTATACTCCTCTCTTCCTTTTGTAGATCCACTTACATCCAATGGATTTTATCTCTTCGGGTGATTCTACAAGTTTTCAGACCTAATTAGAATACATAGATTCCATCTTTGAATTCATAACCCTTTGTCAAAAATTAATTTCTTTGTTCTGAAGTGCTTCATTGTAGTTACAGGACTCGGTATCTAGTTCTGTTAGGATTCTGTCAAAAGACTCTCCCAAGAACATATACCGTTCAAGTTGATGAACAACCCTCCCATTACGACGAGACACTACTTGTGTTTGTGTACTAGTAATAACACGCTGTGCAAAATTAGAACATATACTGATCATGTTGATGAACAACCCTTCTACTACGACAATGCATTACATGTGTCTGTGTACTAACAGTAACACGCTGTGTAGAATCAGAACCTTGTGCATCAGCACCTTTTCTTGATTTACACATGTCTCGATAATCCTTCCACTACGATGAGGTAATAAAATATCAGTGACATGTGGTTCCTTTTCCGTTCTACTGGTATTTTCTCTCAGTTCTTTCAAAATAATTTTTCTATTGGGCATGTGGTTCATAATATAATTCTCTTTTAAGAATTGGGCATTAGTGATAACAATAACCTTCTGATCCTTAGGATTATAAAATAAACTATACTTCGTTCCCTTGGAATATCCGACATAGAAACAAACTTCTGTCCTCGGTTCTAGCTTACCTGTGTTCCCTTTCAGCACATGTGTTGGGCACTCCCAAATTCGAATGTGTTTCAGACTAGGCTTATGTTCGGTCCACAATTTTATGAAAGTAGAAGGTACTAACTTAGAAGGTACCAAGTTTAGAATGTAAGTTGCTGTCTCTATAGCAAGTCCCCAAAACGAATCCGGTAAAGCTGAATAACTCATCATGGACCTTATAATCTTCATAAGAGTCTTATTCCATCTTTCTGCTATACCATCCTGCTGTTGAGTACCAGGTAAAATCAACTAGGATGTAATCCCCTTTGATGACAAGTAGTCCTTAAACTCTCCAAAGAGGTATTTTCCGCCACGCTCGAATCGTAGTGATTTGATACTTTTACCCAGACGCTTCTCTGCCTCCGTCTTGAATTCTTTGAATTTTTCAAAACAGTTAGACTTACGGTGCATCAGGTAAATGTATCCATATCTTCAGTTGTCATCAATGAAACTAATGAAGTACTCAAAGTCACCTCTAGCCCAGGTTGTCATAAGACCATATACATCAGAATGAACCAACTCCAACGGTTCTTTAGCTCTATAGTCTTTGGTCGAAAATGGTCATCTTACCCTCTAAGCAGGATTTACCGATTGGAAGTGCCTCCACTTCCAATAAACTCAAAGGTCCATCTACTACTAGTCTGTTTATCCTTTTTAGATTAATATAACCCAAGCGTAAGTGCTAAATAAGCATTTGATTCATTAAAGAAAGAAAGTTTCTCTTATACGATAATATAGATGTGTTATTCATTTTAGTTAGTTACAGTATAGGAGAGATAAGAGATATAATATACAGATCATCCACCAATGTACCAGAACAAATAAAATATTTATTTTTCTTTACAATGATAGAGTCACCAAAATGAATGGAATATTTGTTCTCTATTAAGCTCGAGACTGAAATTAAATTTCTTCTAATCGAATGTATATAATGACAATCTTTTACAAGTAGTATCCAATCTCTACTAAAAATGAGAGTGATATCTCCTACTGCAACTACTGCCACCCTTGTATTATTACCCATATCCAAGTAGATTTCTCCATCACTCAACTACCTAATTTCTTAAAACTCCTATAAAAAATTGTAAACATAATTAGTGGCTCCTGTATTTACACATATGGTACCGGTAGATAACACCGCTAAACATATTTCGACAATCAGTGAACAGAAATTACCTTGTTTATTCTGCTTACTGAGAAAGACAAAACACAGCTTTTTTTAATGTCCAAACTGGTTACAGTGATAGCACTTGCCTCTCGACTTTTTCACACTAGATTTTGGCCCATTAACTGCTTTTGGACCTGTGTTTTTCTATGTCTGAACCTTTTTTTCTTCTTACCTTTTGGCTTAGATGAAGAACCTTTCTCATCCACATTCATAGAACCTGACTTCCTAAGAACACCATCGGCTGCCTGATGTTTCTTAAGAAGTTCTGCTAGTGTATAGCTGAGCTTATTCATAGCATAATTCAAGCAGAACTGCTTAAAACTTTGAGGCAGTGATTGGAGTACGATATCGACCTAGGTTTTTTCGTCAATTTTAGCTCCAAAGATCTTCAGTTCATTCAGAAGACTGATCATCTTCAGAACATGATCCCTAATCGGTGTACCTTCAACCATGTTTGCATTCATTAGAGATCTCATGATCACCTGCCTTGCAGCACGATTTTGATCCCCAAACATATCTTTGAGGTTCATTATCATGTCATAGGCACTAGGCATTGACTAATGTTGATACTGTAAAATATTTGACAATGAAGCCAAAATGTAACAGCGAGTCATCTGATCAATTTTCTGCCACTTTTGATGGGCCTGAATTTTCCTTTCGGTAGCCCCCTCATTAGATATTGGTGGACATATCTAAGTTAATATAAACTTGTAATCCTCGGCAGTTAAGACAATATCTAAGTTTCATTTTCAGTCAGCATAATTTGGTCCCGTAAGTTTATTTTCTTTAAATATAGAAGTGAGTGGGTTGAATGCCATTTTAATCCTAAGAATCACATAATTAAAATACTGTTAATTATGATGAGCAAAACTTTAAATTTATTCTAATTTGGTTTTCTCTACCATTTTAAAAAAAATTCGCCAACAGCCTGGTAACCTGAGAATAACATGCCTCGATGGGAGGACGTCAACTATCCTTCATATGACCAGACTGGCTAATTCCTATTAATTTTACTATCTAAGCAACTGACCATGTCAAGTAAAATTAAATAACTGACATAATTTCGGTCCAGTATATAATAGTAGTGATTCAGATGAAAAAAATACTATTATATACAACTAAGTGTTAACTATCACCTAATCCCAAATCAATCATTTCGTAATAAACCATTTATATGGAGAAGTAATCAATACTAACAATTATTCAGAATTATTCATAAATAAAGTTTGTACTGGCGATACCGCAATTAATCTGTTCAATGGGAAGGAAGGCCTTACTATCAATACGCAGAATTTAATGGCATCGCCTACAAACTTCTGTCATAAAGACCGCATGATTTATCTGTGAATAAATTTCTTCTCTCACTTAGATTTTTAAAATATTTTTTTGAGAGTTATTAAAATTTGTTTAATTAAAATAAATTTATTAATTTTAAAAATCACATGATCTGAAAGATTCAAATATCTTTCCGTGTACACGATTCCAAAGATTTCGATTTGTCAAATCATCTTTTTGTGTTTAAATAGGTAACAAATAAAATTTAATAAATGCACAATTTTTTCTCTAGCTTTTCAGTTAAGGTATTGATTAAAGGTATTTATTTATTTTATTTTTTGTTCCACATTTTTCAAAAAATAATAATTTATTTTAATTAAATATTTTTTCATTTAATTAATTCAAAATTTGGAATAATTTTTCACATTTTTTTAGATATCCGATTTTATAAAAAAAATTATATTAAACGTGATATTTTGTAAAAAATAAAATATCTAAAGTTTTACCATTTAATTAAAAAAAACTTAATTTTATTTTTCATTACAAAATATTTTAATTAAAACTTAATTTCTGAATTAATTAAATTAACTGGATAAATAAAACAGATATGCAACCATCCACACAGTTCATATATATAATAACACGATGCATATATTCCGATTTTATAATTCAAGTGAAACGTTGAAGCGTTTCAATCTCATTGAAGAGACTAGGCTGTATCAATCCTTGTTTGCCTCTGATTCTGTGATTCGATTGAATTAGGAGTCCTTGATACACTTTGTTATATCAATATATATCATATTAGTCTCGTATATATATCAAAAAATGCAAGAAAAATAGCCCTAGGAGAGAGAACTGCCGACCACCACTCGTGCTACTAGCACCGCTCTTAGCTGCCCACTTCAGGCGACTTCTGCTGCCTCATCCGAACTCTATTTTTGACAAATTTTATATCGTTGAAAAGCTCTCAAATATGAGATTTTTCTTATTTAAAAATTTGCTCGAAAATTGCCCAGAAAAAGGCCCAAAAAATTGCCTGAAGTAGCTGTTCCGCGCCACTAGCGTTGCCGCCCAAACAATGGGTTGTTTGGGTTTTTTCTGGTGCTTCTTTGGTGTTGTTTTTTTTTAAAAAAATAGTTTAAATATCCAGCCGCATGATGCTTTGAAGAGCGCCTTGAAAATTGTCTGAAAAATGCTTGAAAATAGCCCCCGAATAGCGCTGCCGCCGTCACCAGAAAACACCTATTTTGCTGCCTATTTTAATGCACTAGGCCCAGTTTTTTTCAAATTTTTGAACAATTTTTAAGGTATATGTTACTGTTATTTTATGCCTAAAAATAGCTCAAAAAATAATCTAAAAAATAGTCCAAAAATCATTAAAATCGCTGCCGGTAAAGCAGCCGAAACTGAGCTCTTTTGGTGATTTTTCCTTACTATTTTTGACTTATTTTTTATGCTATTTTTAATGCATAAATAATGTAAAATATTTACTGAAAAAAATCATTTAAAATCATTAAAAATTTATCGCGATCCGTGCCCCATAAAAACCTAAACCACTGTCGGTGCCGTCTCCATTCTTCGTGTTCTTAGATATGTTCAACATGTTCTTAAATAATCTAAACTGATATTTTAAAAATAAAAACTAATTATTACATCGATCCTATATCCCGAAGGCTCACTTTCGGTCTATCACGGTCAACTCCTCTGATTAAAAAAAATAATCATTATTCACACCATTTAATCAAATATAAAAAATAAATGACAATCATAAGATCATGATTAGAACGCCTACAAAATAAAGTTTGTAGCAGTTCTAAAACTATTCGGCCTCGAAAATCGTAAACAAAAAATAAAACGACTCTGATACCAATTGTTGGAGGTAAGACTGTCAAAATTATTATTTTTGTAAACGATTAACAAAAAACTTAACTGGACGGACAAACATCGAAACGGGCTCCAGAAAAAACTATTGATGACGAACGATCAAAATAAAACCCGTGCAACCACAGTTAATTTTAGAAGAATACCTTTTATCGGTCGAATCTTCAACTACGATTTGAATCCAAGTTAAAACTCCTGTCAGATCTTCTACTGTATTTTCTTATGTTATTCTTAAATGTAGAGTGGGCTACAATCTATCAAGAATGTGCACTAGCAGAACTTGGACAGTTTTAGTCTTGAAAGACAAGTTATGAAACTGGTTCAGCCTACCCATATATTTAGTCATGAATCAGCGATTTCTGAGCAAATCTCATAGCGGTATCTGCAATTATTGAAAACTAGCATCGGTTTCTATAATTTTTATAAAATACCGAATTACAGTTCACACCACTAAAGAACTATAATCGTACTCTAACCCATAATCTCAAGACCATCTTACATTGAGTTCCTATTATTAAATACTTACTATTTCTTCCCACATTAAAATTCCTGATACATACTAATTAAATTTAATTACTGATAATTTAGTTTAATTGGCATCTTTAAATTCTTTAAATCATTCCGTTTAACTTATTTGACCGCTAAATAATCAAATCTACGTGTAGAGTTTGGCCTGGTTAAAACTTATAAACTTTCTTAAGGAGGTATCGTTAATCCCAATCCTTTGAGACGTGAATTCTGTTAATAATTAATATCCATCATATAAATTATACTGCTATTCAACTCATCGAGAATATAAATTCGTATAAAATTTTACCCTCTAATGAATCAAAACAACGAATATTAAATATACACAAATCAATAATTATTTCAGGATTAAGAGGATAAGCGCTATTCATAATAACCTTGAGGTGCGAATTAATTTATATAGTCGATATAAAATTAATTATCCCAAATGTCTCGTTCAATACGCACAAAGTGTACTAGCACAAAGAGTCAGAACAATAGACGACGTTATTATCAGTTCTTCGTAACCAAGACAGGCCTACTAAAACTCTGTGCTACAGTCGTACCGATGGTATGTTCATTTCTATCTAAACTATGAACATGAAACTTATATTCTGCGAGAACCTAAAATCTAATCTTCTGTGTGCAAGTCATACTTTACACGCCGATTAAATACTATACAAAATATCGGACATCCATGCATAATATTAAAGAAATGGTACACATACATTACCTATAAAGATTTTCATAAAATAAAAAAATAATTTTATTAAAATAAAATTAAATACTAAAAACATGATTTTCAGTATACTAACCTAACATTTTACCTCCAACAATTGGTATTAGAGCCGTTTTATTTTTTGTTTACGGTTTATTGAGGTCGGGTAATTTTAGAACTGTGCAAACATTATTTTCCAGGCGTTCTAATTTTAATTTTATGATCATCATATTTTTCATATTTGATTGAATGGTTTAGATGATGATTTAATTTTTTTTTAATCACGAGTGTTGATCGTGATAGATTAAATTTTTTCTAAATCGAATATGAGCCTACGGAATATAGGTTTCGATGTAATAGTATTTTTTAGTTTTAAAATATCTATTTAGTATATTTAAGAACATGTTGAATATCTAAGAAAATGAAGAACATGCGGCAGCACCGACGATGATTTTGGGAGTTTCGAGCCACGGATCGCTGTGATCTTTTTACATTTTTTAAACTTATTTTTAGCATCTTTTTCTACAATTTTTATGCTTAAAAATAGTATTAAACATGTTCCAAAAACATGAAAAAATTGGATTAAAAATAGCCCGCCGACAGCACCACCGGCGGCGGTTTGGGACCATTTTTGATAGTTTTTTTTTTTATATTTTCGTGATTGACTTTGAGCAAGTTTTTTAGCATAAAATAGCAATAAAATATCACTGAAAAAATAGTCCAAAAGTTAAAAAAATAGTGCCAAAACAATGCAAAAAAAAGGCGGCTGCGGCGGCAACTGGCGGCGTAGGGGCAGTAGCTTTTGGAGCTGTTTCTGGGGCTTATTGGGACTATTTTTAGGGCGTTCTTCCATGTAACATCTTGTTAGATATTTATGCTATTTTTAAAGAAAAAATGGCAGCAAAAACACCACCGAAAAAGTTCCAAATAGTGGGCTGAATAGGCAATGGCGCAAGGGGCCGCAGCGGCGACTGTTCGGAGCCTTTCAATGGTCGTTTTCAGGACTATTTTTGATTTGATTTTTTGATAGAAAAATATTATCCTAAAAAACGAAGCACCGAGGAGGCGACAAAAGCCACCTGAAGCAGGCGGTTAGGGGCGACGCCGGCGGTGGCTGGTGGCCGACGATGGTGGAGCATGTTTGGGGCTATTTTGATCACAATGTTCTAATATGTTTTGATAATCGTGTGATATATTTATATATCACTGTGTATCAAAGAAGTTTGATGCAACCGGGATATAGAAAAACTGACAGGAACAAAGATTATTACGGCTTATTTTCAACAGGAATCTAAAACTCATCAGAGTTTTGCTTTGATCTTAAAATTAATATATATCATACATTTTATATTCATATGAACTGCGTGGATGATGTAAATCTATTGTTAATTTAATTAATTCAAAAAATTTAATTTTAATTAAAATATTTTGTAATGAAAATTAAAATTGAGCTTTTTTTAATTAAAATTTTTAATTAAATAATTTTTTTTAGATATTTTATTTTTTACAAAATATTACGTTTAAGATGATTTTTTTTATAAAATTGGATATCATGAAAAAATGTAAAAATTAATTCTGAATTTTGAATTAATTAAATAAAAAATATTTAATCTAAATAAATTATTATTTTTAAAAAATATGAAATGAAAAATAAAATAAACAAATACTTTTAATCACTACCTTACCTGAAAAGTTAAAAAAAAGCTGTGCATTTATCGAATTTTATTTGTTACGCATTAAAACACGTAAAGATAGCTTGGCAAAACGAAATCTTTGGAATCGTGTACACGGAAAGATGTTTAACTCTTTCAGATCTAGTAGTTTTCAAAATTAATAAATTTATTTTAATTAAACAGATTTTCATACCGCTCAAAAATATTTTAAAAATCTATGTGTGAGAGAATTTATTCACAGATAAATTATGCGGTCTCCATCACCAATTTGTAGACAATGTAATTAAATCATGTGTATTGGCAGTAAGGCCTTTCTCCCCATCTGACAAATTAATTACGGTATCACCAGCACAAATATCTTTTAGGGATAATTTTGGATAATTGTTAGTGTGGATTACTTCTCTATCTAAATAGTTCATTGCGAAACGATTGATTTGAGATTAGGTGATGGTTAATACTTAACTGTATAAAATAGTATTCTCTCCATCTCAATCACTACTATTATATGCTAGACCGAAACTATATTAGCTATTTAATTTTACTTGGTATGGTTAGTTGCTTAAATAGTAAAATTAATAGAATTTGGCCTATCTGGACATACGACGGTAGTAGGCATCCTCCCATCGAAACATACTATTCACAGGGTATCAGGCTATTAGCGAATTTCTCTTAAAATGGTAGAGAATGCCAAATGAAAATAAATTCAAAGTTTTACTCGTTATAATTAACGGTATTATTCTAATTATGTAATTCTCAAGATTAAAATGGCTTTCAACCGACTCGATTCAATACTTAAAGAAAACAAACTTACGGGACCGAACTATGTTGACTGGAAAAGAAATTTGGACATTGTATTAACTGCTGAGAATTACGAATTTGTGTTAATTGAGATATGTCCACCAGTACCTGGTGTAGGTGTGGCGTCAAAATTTTGGAGTTTTAGAAATGTTCAAAAATAAGAAAATTCAATGGATGTTTGAAAAATATTTTAATACATTAAAAACTAAATTTTGAAAACCCCATTTGTTGAAAAATAGGGTCGCCACTTAGTTTTTAAAAAAAATCAAGAAAAATAAATATGGCTACTGATCTTTAAAACGTTTAACTAGAGAAAAAGGGTTCGGGAGCTAAGGTACGAATCGAGAAAGGTGTTAGGCACCCTGTTCGCCCAACCCTAAGGTTGGCATCTACTAATTATCATTGGTTCTTTAATAGAATTTTTTAAATGTATGTAAATAAAGAAAGTAGAGTTAAAGAGAGAACATCCAAAATCAAATATAGAAAATATATAATATATGTATATACAACGCCAAATAAAACAAGTACCGAAAGAAAAATTTTAAATTCTACGACATGCAATTTCTAACTAAATAATACAAGGAGTACTCCCACATACAATATTATTAAAACAAACTAATATTATTAAAACAACTTAGGTTATCATGATTTAAATAAAAGAACAAAAATATGCTAAAAGTTACTAAAATTACCTAAATATGAATTCCTAACAAGATAAGCAACTATTCTAAACACAATTTTAGAGAAAGTAACTAATATATCAAAATAAAACTAGATTAGCATATGATGAATAAATGAAAAAAAAATGCTAAATGTAAAATAAAATATGCATAAAAAATTTTATATTAAAAGAAAACTTATTAGCAAAGAAATTAAAAATGAGGGTTTCATGACAAAGATAATTTAAAGATTTAAAAAAAATAAAGAAAAAGTTTACAATAGAAAGTTTATGATAAAATGATGAAGCTAAAAAATGCATGTTAAACTAATGAAAAGAAAACTTAACTATTTACATTTTATATTTTTAAACAAAAGAAAAGAAAAAAATATAAAAGGAATGAAATGAACAAGTGAGTTTCAATTATTATTAAAAGAGAAAATTATACTACCATTTAAAAGTGAAAACTAATTTAAAAGACTTTTTGTGATTTTTGAATTTAATAAAATAAAAAAAATACTGTAGAAAGAAAAGAAATAATGCTAACATTAAAAAAAAGGACAAAAGAAAAGAAAAATAAAGCTAATAATAAAGAGAAAAAGAAAATGCTAATGAGAAAAATTACATTGATGCCAAAAGAAAAGAAAAATAAATCTATTAAAAGAATATTAAATTAAACTAATGTCGAAAGAAAAGCAACATTAAACTAAAATTAATAAGAAAAGAAAAAGAAAATAAATGTTAGAACATAAAAACTAATTATAAAAAGAATAAAAGAAAAATAGGTATAATTATTTAATTCAAATATGAATGTTGAACACCTCGACTCTTTACATGGCAATGATATTGTCTGTTTTTGGTATAACCCTCACGGTTTTATTCTTTCCAATGGGGTCACCCATCATTGCATTGCTCCAGCCTAAGTACGGTTTACTGCAGAGTTTTACTAAGGTCTCTACTACTTGAAAAAAGGCCTCGTTAAATGTAAGTGTCCAAGATTTTTCTATTATACCCCAGGAACTCCCTCTCCAATTTCGATGTGGGATACCAGAATATCACAATCTACCCCCTAAGGATTGCACGTCCCCGTATAGTAGCCTGCCAATCCTTATTGACCCATCCACTCAGTAGCCCGCCCACTTATCACGCGAGACGGCAGAGGCCCACACTTGGAGCTGAGGAGAGTCGGCTCTGATACCATCTGTAACACTCCCACCTTTCACATGGGAATGATATTGTCCGCTTTAGGCAAAGCCCTCACGATTTTGTTCTTCCTAGGGGGTCATCCATCCTTGCATTGCTCTAGCCAAAGCACGCTTAACTACGGAGTTCTGTTAGGGTCTCTACCACCTGGGAAAAGGTCTCGTTGAATGTAATGGTCCAATATTTTTCATTTATAGCCTAGGAACTCTCTCTCCATTTTCGATGTGGGATACCAGGATATCACAAGAGGGAGTTCCTGGGCTATAAAAGAAAAACCTTGAACCCTTAAATTCAACGAGGCTTTTTCCCAGGTGATAGAAACCATAGTAGAACTCCACAGTTAAGCGTGCTTGAGTGGGAGCAATGCGAGGATGGGTGACCCCCTGAGAAGAACAAAATCGTGAGGGTTTTTGCCCAAAACAGACAATATCGTTGCCATCTGAAAGGTCGGGGTGTTACAAGTGGTATTAGAGCCGACTCTCCTCACCTCCGAGTGTGGGCCCCTATTGTCTCGCGTGACACCTGGGCGGGCTACTGAGTAGGTGGGTCGATAAGGACTGGCAAGCTACCGGAGTTGGTAGGCTACTACACGGGGACACACAACCCTAAGGGGGTGGATTATGATATCCTAACATCTCACATCGGAAAGGGAGAGAATTTTCTGAGCTATAAAAGAAAAACCTTGAACCCTTACATTCAACAAGGCATTTTTCCATGTGGTAGAAATCCTAGCAGAAACTCAACGGTAAAGCGTACTTGGGTGAGAGCAATATAAGAATGGGTGACCCACTGAGAAGAACAAAACCGTGAGGGCTTTTCCCCAAAGTGGACAATATCATTGCCATATGAAGGGTTGGGGTGTTACAAATATAATATTGGCAACTATATTCACATAAATATAAGGGCATTACTATAACAATTAACAACATTAATAAGTTGTAATTGTCAAAATATTTTAGCACTTAATTGATGAATTAATGAAAAATAGCAATGTGCTTAGTGTGAATGTGTAAACTAAGAAATTAATTAAAGTGACTAAATTACATGATAAATAAGATTAACTATGTAAATGAAAGAAATATGCGAATTAAAATTGAACTTAACCCGATTACTCTAAAAGAGAGGGAATGGAGTTAGAAAGACCGAAAATCCAAACGAGGTACCTGGATTGCTAAGAAATTCTCGAGTCGGAGAAAGTGCTTCAATGGTCCAATCCTTGGGTGATAATCTAAGAAAATATTTCAGTATCGATCGGGGGTTTGGCTCGCGGTACTTCGACAGGGTTTTGGAGTCGGAGCTTGGATTGCACGGCGACTCGACAAAGCTTCTCTCACTAAACTTCTCTCTAAAAATTTTGTCCAAAAAATGTACGCTGGGGTTCGGTATTTATAGAGTTCTTCAACCAATGAGATGCTGACACGTTTTGGGACACGTCAGGCAATTTGGACTTGGCGGTTGCCAGGTTATGAGTTGGCGGTCGCCATGTTTGAAAAGGTTACAAGAGTTTCTATTTGCGATCGCCACAATGAAAGTTGACGGTCGCCATGTTGGAGGTGGCGGTCGTCACAATGAACATGGAGGTTGCCAAAAAAAGTGAAAGTTTCCAAAGGGTTCTATTGGCGGTCGCCACATTGGAGTTGGTGGTCCAAAAAAATTTTATTGGTTTAAAAGTTTTGATGATTGGATTCAAATACTGAGCTTAGATCATTTTTTGAGGATAGTACTGAGGTACCATTCTAATTGTTTTCATCATCAGATTCACCTAAGATTAGGCGGGGTCAAATTGGAGTGTCTACAGTTACCCCTTTTTGATATAACTCGTATAGTAATGCGTGATGCAAGTTATATCAAATATCCAATAACAACATCCATTTGACTGAGCCGTCAATCTTAGGCCTTAAACACACAAGCATGTATATGATGCTGGTCATACTCAAATTTTTATCGAGCTGCCTACGTACCCATTTGCTAGGGATCAGACCATAACGTAGTTCCTATGGCAAAATACAGGGATGCAATATGTACATGCTGGTATGATCAAACAGCTCCTAAAGATCGAGTCAAGATCCAAGGGAGCGCAAATGAGCAAGTCAAAGATCGAGTCAAGATCTAAGAACTCGGCTGGAAATAAGATAATCAAAATGATCGAGTTAAGATCCTAGACATTACCTTAACCGAGAAGGCAACAATGAATCGATCGATTGAGTCAATACCTAACAACCAAGAACGATAGCGGGATAAAGATAACTAAAAAGTCGGGTCAAGACTATGAATCATCTTTATCTGAAAGAACCACGAATTAATAGGTCGAGTCAAGACCTAAAAATTCGGGATGACAGCGGGCCAAGTCACGGCTTAAAATAAAATTTATCAGAACGAGATAAAAATAATTAAAATAATTAAAAGCCATGACCTAAAAATTCAGGACGAAACACGAGATAAAAATAATTAAAAGCCAAGTAACGACTTAAAATTAAATTTATCGGGAGGAGAAATCACGAATTAATAGGTCGAGTCAAGGCCTAAAAATTCGGGACGAAACACGGGATAAAAATAATTAAAAGCTAAATTACGGCTTAAAAATAAATTTATCAAAGAAAACACAAATTAATAAGTCGAGTCAAGACCTAAAAATTCCGAACGAGGCACGAGATAAAATAATTAAAAACCAAGTCACGGTTTAAAATTAAATTTATCGAAGAAAACACAAATTAATAGGTCGAGTCAAGACCTAAAAATTCAGAACGAGACACGAGATAAAAATAATTAAAAATCAAGTCACGGCTTAAAATTAAATTTATCGAAGAAAACCACAAAAAGATAAGGGTAGAAAAATACTCAAAACAAAAAGATAAGTCCCGCCATGCTTTGTTTTTTGAAACTTAACCAAGATCAAAACACACCAGACTTTTAAGAACTTATTTTTAGAAAAACTGACACACCAAATTATTTCTAAAAAAAAAGCCCCAAAATTTATAAAGAAAATACATAATAAAAGCATATTCAAATAATAATAAAATCATATACATGCAATATTACTAATAATAATAAAAACTTCCCAAACATCCCCCTAAAAACCCCAAAGCCCTATGATGATCATTAGACTTGGGTGCAAAGCTCGAGAACATGACGTGACTGTTGACAACATGGCGGCCACTGAAACAAAATTCGTCTGACATGGCAGTCGCCAGCTCAAAATCCCTCCAACACGGCGGTCACCACATGGCGTTTGGAAAACATGGCGGTCGCTACATTGGAAGGTGGCGACCGCCACTTCTATGCGCGTATATGGCCTCCTAGGCACGCGGATCAAGCCCATTCTCTCATCTCTCACTCTCTCTCTCTAGCTCCTTCGCACTCTCGAATCTTCTCTCAACTTTCCCTTGCTTCCTCTTGCCTTTTAACCTTTTTCTTTGGTCTTTTTGACATGGCGGGACATAGGCATCTTGAGGATATTGTAGGAGCCATCCGAGGCTCATCCGCGAGTGAGAGCTCCGTTATGGGGACTCTCGGAGGCACGACCTCCAGTCTTCCCGCCAGTGGGGTCACTACCACGCAACCCACTGCTGCGATGGATGCCCTTGCGTTCAAAGCGGAGCGTGCCTCCTGCCGTGTTGCTGAGGAGGAGGCACGGGCAGTTGCCGAGGCACAAGCAGTTGCAAACGCTGCTGTTGAGGCCGAGATGGCCAATTTTTTGGATCCTAGTGTTAGGGAGGGCCATCCAGCGCCCTTCGATCCACACACCTACACTCTAGCACCCCACCGCTTGGTGCCGGGTGGGATGCAACGTTACAAGCCGCCTACGAATTCTATTGCTACTAACGTACTTCTTCGGGAGCTAGATCAGCACATCTCTCGTCAGCGCCCATCGGTAACTTTTTCATCCTTATTTGTTCAATTATCAAAGCATGTTTTTATGATATATCAAACATAGACGCATGCTTAAAATTTTCCATATGATATGATGTGATGATAATATTGGTGATGATGATATTGATGATGAATGATGATGTTGATGATGATTGTTGTGAGATTTGTACTGAAAAGCATAACTTAGGTACCTATGCAACGAGGATTAAAGTATTAGGGATACTAGGGCTAGGGTTTTAGATGCAAATAATAAAAGGATAATTATTTTAGCGAAAACCAAAAAAATAAAGGGTTTGGATTTCTTTAGTTTTATTTTTATTTTTTAGGAAAAAATTAAGGGATTGATTTTTTGTTTTTTGTTTTGGGGCTAAACATAAAAAAAACTAAGGGGGAAAATTTTTCAATAATTCTAAAAGTTAGGAAAAAAAATTTTTTTGTTGAAAATCCTAAAATCTATGGAAAATTTTTAAAAATTACAAACTTTAGAAAATTAAGAGAAATTTTTCAAAAATTTTAGAAAATTTTTTTAAAAAAATTTAGAAAATCCTAGAAATTAAGGAAAATTTTTAGAAAAACTTGGAAAATTGGGGGGAATTTTTCAAAAAATCTTAGAAAATTAAGAAATTTTTTTAGAAAATCCTAAAAAATTAAGGAAATTTTTTTTAGAAAATCTTTGAAAATTAAGAAAAATTTAGAAAATCGTAGAAAATTTTAAAAAATTTTTAGAAAAATGGAACAATTTTTCAAAAATTCTTAAAAAATTAAAGAGAATCTTCCAAGGATCCTAGAAAATTTTTAAAAGATTTTAGAAAGTCAGGGTGAAAAGGGCAAACACACAAATATCAAAGGGAATATATTTTTTTTATTCTTTGGTTTTTTTAGGAAGAAACATTAACACAAGATAATAGAGATTTGCCTGGCACATCAGGACTTAGGGTTCCTAGTATTCTACTAAGACATGCAAGATTTGTCTGGCGCACCAGGACTTGGGGTTCCTAATCACCAGGGCTTGGGGTTCCTAGTCTTCTACTAGGATGTGCAAGATTTGCCTAGCGCACTAGAGTTTAGGGTTCTTATTCTTCTACTAGAACGTGCAAAAATCAAAGAATCGTCACTTACACATGAACCTAGGGTTATAAAGATTTACCTGGCACACTAGGGCTTAAGGTGCCTAGTCTTCTCGGGCTTGAGAGATTTACCTAGCTTACTAGGGCTTTGGGTGCCTAATCTTTAGGGCTTGAAAAATTTGCCTCGCTCACTAGGGTTTTGGGTGCCCAGTTTTCTAGGGCTTGGGGTTCCTAATCTTCTACTAGGACGTGCAAGATTTTCTTGGCGCACCAGGGCTTAGGGTTCCTAGTCTTTTACTAGGACATGCTGAATTTTGCCTGGCGTACCATGACTTAGGGTGCCTAGTCTTCTAGGTCTTGAGGGATTTACTTAGCTTACCAGGGCTTAGGGTGCTTAATATTTAGGGCTTGAGAGTTTTTTCTGGCTCACCAGGGTTTAGGGTGCCTAGTTTTCTAGGGCTAGGGGTTCCAAGTTTTCTACTAAGACGTGCAAGATTTTCCTGGCTCACTAAGACTTAGAGTGCCTAGTCTTCTAGGGCTTAAGGAAACAAAAGGGTTGTCACACACACACGAACCTAGGGTTTTTATTGCCTTCAGCTATTCTCTGCATATCTCTCGCTTGATCTGTTATTTACATGTTTTCTGCTTTGTCTTCTTCTTTTCAGGCTGGCCATTATATCAGAGGTTTCGGAGGTTCTATCTCTGAAAAGGTGTTGGGGTGGTATGATGCCCTCCCCGCTCCTAGTTGAGCTATCATTGATGCCTCTGGCTTTGTTCGATTCATACCGTTATTAGGTAGGACGAGTAACGACCGGGTATGACTAACTATCTTGGTTGAGCGGTGGTGGGATACCACCAACACCTTCCACTTCACCACGTTTGAGGCTACTCTGACGCCTCTGGACTTCTCTATGATTACCATCATTCAGGTTGGAGGATCACCCATCCTGTTTGATCCATCCATCGCCCGCTTCGCTGATGCGTTGATGTATTTTCTTGGAGCTATCCCCATACAAGTGGACAAAGATCGGGTCCGATATACTTAGTTCTTCAAGCGCTTTTGTCATTTCCACTACACCGAGCCCCGCTACTTCGAGTGGGTCACCCAGGGATTTCTGATGTATATGTTCAGTACCTTCTTGTTTTTGAACAAGGAGAACACCGTTCACTTGCACTACCTGGGCGCACTTGCTCGTCTTGACCAGGTTGCTTCTTTCCACTGGGGAAGAGCTGCTCTCGCCACCCTCTATGGCTTCATGAGGACCTTGACTCGGTTCCCCCAGGAGCTCAGCATAGGGGGATACTGGAGGGTCTAGGAGGTATGATTTAATTTCTGGGCATTTCTAGTCATTTCTTTTATTTGTCATTTATTATCTGCTTGCTGACATCTTCTCTTTATAGCTGTGGACTTATGAGTTCCTCGGGTTTCACGTCCTGGCTGAAGGAGAAGAAGGCTAGGGAAAAGACATCGATCGGTTCCTAGTATTGTTGGACTGGCTGACCCCCGACCAGGTATCATTATATTATTTACTGCACCGCATCTTTGCTCTTTACCTCATCCTGTTCACTATTGTTCCCTGCACTATTTACTGCACTGCACTGTACTGTTCTTTGTTCTGCACACTAATCACTATATTCTTTTCATCATACTGTATTGTATTCACTACTCACTGTTCATTACATTTCTCTGTACTTTGAATTGCTGTAGGTCCACTGGGATGTCTGGCGGGGAGTAGAGGATCGGGCCGGCGCAGATTTGATGCGCTGCTGAGACCTCACCTCGAGGTGGATCCTGCTAGAGGGTCATTCGGTCGGGCGTACTATCTTGGAGAGTGAGTGGTCCACCAGTCGCTCGGCCTTGATCACTTCAGGATATCGGTGGTTCCTCCAGTACGCATGTACCAGATTGATCTTCTAAGCTGCATTGACCTTCTCCTGGAGATGGTGGGGACCCACGCCTCGGAGCTATTGGTGTCGGAGGGGGACTACATAGCCTGGACCCTGGCACATCTACTGGGACCCTTAGAACTTGGCCCGGTTGCCCTTGGTGGTAAGAGGAGAGGACGGGCACCGGAGGTTGCTGATGCCAGTGCTGCTGGAGCGGTTGCTATTGATGACGCTGCTGGAGGGATGAGAGGCCTAGAGATTCCATGGAAGATTCAAATAGTAGCATATGGCTACCTTTTTCCTTTGCCGGTTCTCGTTTCGCTAGCACCTGAGTTCAGGGCTGTGCTCAGTTAGGTTTGTCCTTGTCCTTTCTCCTTCTATTTGGTTACTTTCTTTGCTTGTTTACTTAAACTGCCTAACTTCTTTTTACAGGTTAACCATGCGTGGCTAGATCAGCTGCTACTGGTCTTTACCGGTCATAGAGCACTGATCCGTCAGCTTTACGCCAATGTCCGAGCGATCGGCATTAGCTTTACCCTAGCGGCCTTAGTGAGTGTTCCCACAACCCCTTTTAACCTTTTTGGACTTTTTCTGTACTCTGTTATGACCCTTGTTTTCTTTTAACAGCCTCCAGTACTAGCTGCTGGCATAGTACCACCATAAGTTCCGATTAGGCCCCCTATTTCAGCCCCAGCTCCAGTTCGTGGTCGTGGTTCCCAGGCATCTTCTCGGGCTCGCTCCAGAGGATCCATCTCTTCTACTAGAAATCACTCCAGAGCTGTATCTTCTTCCTCCAGCAGTGATGGTAATCGTAGCGACGACATCGATAGGCTCTTTGAGGATGTCAGCTCGAATGAGGCCGGTCCTTCCTCTTGCCAGGTTTGCTCGAGTCAAATTTGAGAGAGAGAGAGAGAGAGAGATCTTTCCCCCCAGTTACATTTATTTTATGATACATTCTGATACATTTACTCTTTATGGGACTACGTGCCCCAGGTTGATACATTCTTATACATTTACTTGATCTATGGGTCTACGTGCCCTAGTTTGCTGTTTATTGTACCAAACCATCGATAACTTGTTGCCCAAGTCATTGTCAGAAGTGGCGACCGCCATGTTCATTGTGGTGGCCGTCAATAGAACCTCTAGGAAACCCTAGCCAAAAGTGGCGGCCGCTAACTCCAACATGGAGACTGCTAACTCACATTATGGCGGCCGCCATTAGAACCTTGTGGAACCTTTTCCAACCCAGCGGCGGCCAACTTGCATTGTGGCGGCCGCCAACTTCAAATGGCTTGGCGTGTCCCAAAACGTGTCAAATTTTTATTGGTTGAAGAATTCTATAAATACTATACCCCTGCGTACGTTTTCAGTGCAAATTTTGAGTGAGAGAGACTTTTCCGATATACCGAGCGATTCCGATCCCCGACGCCGAAGTCCTGCCGAAATACTGAGATCCGAACCTCCGACAATCCCAAACCCTAGCTTGGATCATCGCCCGAAGATCAAATTGCTCACCCACATTCCCCAACTTGAGGATTCCTAAACCATTCAGGTATTCTGCTTGGATCCCCGGCCCTTCTAACTCTATTTTCTACCCCTTTGGAGTTGTCGAGTTTAATTTGGTCAACTCATTTTAATTACGTTCCCGCATTATTTATGTAGTTGTTATATTCTTACATTGCTTTAAATTCTAGTTTTAACTTATTTAGCTTACTTGTTTTATTTACTTACCTTCATTTTTAAGCTTATTACAAATTGTTAAATTACTAAATAGTGCTAATATTTTTCTTGACAATTACAACTTATCAATGTTGCTAATTGTTATGATATAAGCACTTACACAACAAATGGTTGTAATAGTCAATATTACACCCATTTAATTCAAACGCTTCATTTCTTTTCATTCCTTTTCTTTTTATGCTAATTTGATGTTTTAGCATTATTTACTTTCTTTTTTCTTTTAATTAGTCTAATTTTCTTTTACTAGCATTTCATTTTATTTCATTTCTTCTATCATTAATTTAATGCTTCTTTTTAATTTTTAACTTTCATTTAATAGCAACATAATTTTCATTCTTAACATTTACTTTTTCTTGTAATGTAATTTTAAAAAGTCTTATTTCTTTTTCTTTTACCTTAATGTAATTTCTTTCTTAATGTACAATTTATTTTTTCTTTATTTACTTATAATATTAGTTTAGGTGTTTATTTATTTTTGTAGCTTTATTCTAATATTCTAGTATTTTTTTTTCTTTCTTATTTTTTTTTCTTTTAGTTTAATGTCTATTTTTCTTTTAAGTATTAGTTTAATGTCCTAACTTTTATTTCATTTATTTTCTTTTTCTTTTCTTTTCAATACATTTCATTCTTTTTTTTTCTTCTATCATTTTATTTTCTTTCGATGTAGTATTTTATTTTCTTTTATTATCAATTTTATTTTTCCTTATAATGCCCTATCTCTTTTCCTTTAAGTATTCCACTTTCTTTTCTTTAAATGATAATATTTCATTTTATTTTTTTTTTAACTTAATATTCATTTTTTAACTACACTTTCTATTTTCTTTTCTTTCAATATTAGTGTAATTTTCTTTTCTAGTCTTTTATTTTCTTCTTAGCTTTAATAAAGTTCCATTTAGCATTTCTTCTCTTGTAATATTAGTGTTTATTTTTCTTATAGAATTTTATTTTTTATTTTTTATGGCATTTTTTCTTTATTTTGTTAAAACAAAAAATCACAAAAAAACTTTTAAGTTAATTTTCATCTTTAAGTAGTTCATAATTTTCTCTTTTAAAAACACTCCATTATTATTTCTTTTTCTCCTATTTTTTTTCCTTCTCTTTTATTCTCTTTTAAAAATATAAAATTTGAATAATTAAATCTTCTTTTCAAAACCTTCCTTTATAAGCTTAACTTTTCTTTTATAATATTTTTCTTTTTTTTATTAAAACCTAAAAATCACAAAAGCCTCCCAAACTAGCATTCATCTTTTAAGTGTTATTTTTTTTTATTTCTTTTGATTTTCTTTTTTTTGTCTCTTTTAAAATGCATAAAATGTAAATAATTAGTTATATATATATATATATATATATAGTATTTTCTAACCTTTTTTTGGCATCTTTCCCTTTTACATACTCTTTCTTTATTTTTTTTTCTTTCAAATCTCTCTTTAAATATAAAACTCTTCTTTTGTAAAATTTTCTTATGCGTTTTTCTCCTTTACTTAGTTTATTTTTTTACCATATTTTATTTTTTACCCAGTTTGTTTTGGTATTATACATGTTTTGGTCATTTCTTTTAAAATCATATCTAGAATAGATTAGCTTATTTTTATTTGCAATTCATGTTTAGGTAATTTTAGCAACTTTAGCATTTTTTTATTTTTTTAACCAAATCATGCTAGTTTAGGTTGTTTAAATAATATTACATGTGAGTATGTGTACCATGCATCATTTAGTTAGAAATTGCATGTCATAGAATTTAGAATTTTACCATTTTATTTGCTTTGATTTGGAGTGTTATGTACATATTTTGTATATTTTTTATACTTAATTTTGAATGTTCTCTATTCACCCAAATTTTCTTTATTTGTATACATCTGAGAAATCATATTAAAAGAACCAAAGATGATTAGTAGATGACACCTTACGGTTGGGCGAATTGGATGCCTAACACCTTCACTGATTTGTACCTTAGCCCCTGAACCCTCTTTTTCTAGTTAACGTTTTAAAGATCAGTAGCTAATTTTTTTTTCTTAGTTTTTTTTAAAAACTAAGTGGCGACTCTATTTTCAACAAAAGGAGTTTTCAAAAATTAATTTTCAAGGTGTTAAAGTATTTTTCAAAATATCTACGAATTCTCTTATTTTTAACCTCCAAATCCCCAAGCCACAATAATTCTTAGTCATTTCAGGTACTTGATTATATATTTTTTACCGCAGTTCAATACTCCTACCCTAGATTAGACTAATATCTGCTAACCAATGCAACAGCAAAGAAGATATCGGGTCTAGTGCAAAGCATAACATACATGAGGCTTCCTACTGTTGAAGCATAAGGAACCGCCTTCATCCTCTCTATCTCATCAGGTGTCATAGGACACTGATCCTTAGATAGAGTGATTCTATGCCTAAAAGGAAGAAATCCTCTCTTGGAATTCTGCATGCTAAAACGAGTAAGGATATCATCGATATACTTTGCTTGTGATAAACTCAACATCTTTTATTTTCGATCTCGCACAAGCTTGATCCCAAAGATGTAATTAGCTTCTCGCAAGTCCTTCATATCGAACTACCCAGATAACCATACTTTAATTGTAGATAATGCCCCCACATCGTTTTCGATGAGTAAGATATTGTCTACATAAAGTACTAAAAAAATCACCACGCTTCCGTCACGCTTCTTGTACACACATGACTCATCTGGACTTTGATCAAATCATAAGACTTTATAACTTGATCAAACCGAGTATTTCAAGACCTCAATGCCTGCTTAAGTCCATAAATGAATCTATTAAGCTTGCCCAACATGTGCTCCTGATCCTTTGTAATGAATTCGTCTGGTTGTATCATATAGATACACTCGTCAAGACTTCCGTTAAGAAAAGCTGTCTTGACGTCCATTTGCCAGATTTTGTAATCAAAATGTGCGACAATAGATAAAAGAATTCGGATAAATTTAAGCATGGCTACAGGCGAAAAGGTTTCCTCATACTCAATCCCTTCTTTCTGAGTGAACCCTTTAGCAACAAGCATACCTTTGAAGGTTTCAACCTTCCTGTCTGCTCCTCTCTTTTTCTTGTAGATCCACTTGCATCCAATGGATTTTATCCCTTCAGGTGGTTCTACAAGTTCTCAAACCTGATTGAAATACATAGATTCTATTTTTGAATTCATAGCAATTTACCAAATATCTACATCTTTGTCTTATAGTGCTTCATTGTAGTTAAAGGGCTCGGTATTCAGCTCTGTCGGGATCCTGTCAAAAGACTCTTCCAAGAACATATACCGTTCAGGTTGATGAACAACCCTCCCACTACGACGAGGCACTACATGTGTCTGTGTACTAGCATTAACATGCTGTGCAAAATCTAAACCCTGTGCATCAGCACCCTATTTTTGATTTGCGCATGTCTCGATAATTCTCCCACTACGAAGAGATAATAGAATATCAATGACTTGTGGTTCTTCTTCCGTTCTACTGGTATTTTCTCTCAGTTCTTCCAGAATAATTTTTCTATTGGGTCTGTGATCCATAATATAATCATCTTTCAAGAATCGGACATTGGTGCTAACAATGACCTTTTGATCCTTAGGATTATAAAATAGATCACCATTCGTTCCATTGGGATACCCCACAAAGAAATAGACTTCTGTCCTCGGTTCCAACTTACCCGCGTTATCTTTCAGCACATGTGCTGGATACTCCCAAATTCGAATGTGTTTCAGACTATAGTTACGCCCGGTCCACAATTCTATGGGAGTAGAAGGTACAGACTTAGAAGATACCATGTTCAGAATGTAAGCTATTGTCTGTAAATCGGGTTTCCAAAACGAATCAGGTAAACTTGAATAACTCATCATTGACCTTACCATCTCCATAAGAGTCATATTACTTCTTTCTGCTACACCATTCTGCTGTGGTGTGCTAGGTGCAGTTAACTGGAACGTAATCCCCTCTGATGACAAGTAGTTCTTAAACTCTCCAAAAAAGTATTCTCCACCACGGTCGGATCGTAGTAATTTGATAGTTTTACCCAGATGCTTCTCCGCCTCCGCTTTGAATTCTTTGAATTTTTTAAAGCATTTAGACTTACGGTGCATCAGGTAAATGCATCCGTACCTTGAGTAGTTATCAATGAAACTAACAAAGTACTCAAAGCCATCTCTAGTTCAAATTTTCATAGAACCACACACATCATAATGAACCAGCTTCAACGGTTCTTTAACCCTATAGTCTTTGGCTGAAAAGGACCTCTTGATCATCTTACCCTCTAAACAAGATTCACAGACTGAAAGTACCTCTACTTCCAATGAACTCAAAGGTCCATCTGCTACCAGTCTGTTTATCTTTTTTAAATTAATATGATCCAAGCGTAAGTGCCAAAGAAACGTTTAGTTCATTAAAGAAGAAAACTTTCACTTATATGGTAATATAGATGTATTATTCATTTCAGTCAATTGCAATGTAGAAGAGATTGGAGTAATAATATAAAGATCATCCACTAATGCACCAGAATAAATAACTCGTTTATTATCCTTAATAACCACAATGTTATTAAAATAAACTAAATATCCATCTTTATCTAATCCAAAATAGAAACTAAGTTCCTTCTAATGGCAGGTACATAAAGACAATCTCTCAATATTAAAATCCAATCTCTACCAAAACTGAGAGTGACATTTCCTACTACAACAGATGTTACCTTTGTATCATTGCCCATATGTAGGTAAATCTCCCCATCACTAAGTTATCGGATTTTTTAAAACTCCTGCAATAAATTGCAGACATGATTACTGGCTCTCGTATCTACACACCAGGTACCGGTAAATAACACCGCTAAACATGTTTTCACAACCAATGAATAGAAATTACCGTGATTGTTCTGCCTTATGAGAAATACTTGATATAACTTTTTTCAGTGCCGGATCTGATTGTAGTGAAAATATCTGTCTTTTGGCTTTTTCACACCAGTCCGTGGCCCACTAACTACCCTGAATAATGTGTCTCCCTGTTTCTAAACATTTTTTTTCTTCATGTCTTTCGGCCCCGAAAGAATAACCTTTTTCGAAACAGACACGTTTTTTGGTATTGAAGGAATACTATTTGTAGTTAAAGTTACATCCAATTTATATTTTTAGTCAACATAATTTGATCCCGTTAGTTTTTTTTTTTTTTAGTATTAAAGTAAGTGGGTTGAAATCCATTTTAATCCTGAGAATCACATAATTAAAAAAAATTGTTAATTATGATGAGAAAAACTTTGAATTTGTTTTAATTTGGTTTTTTCTACCATTTTAAATTTAATTCGTTAGCAGTTTGGTAACTTGTGAATAGCATGCCATGGTGGGTGGACGTCTACTACCCATCATAAGACTAGACAAGTCAATTCTTATTAATTTTACTATCTAGGCGACTAACCATACCAAGTAAAATTAAATAGCTGACATAGTTTCGGTCCAGTATATAATAGCAATGACTCGGATTGAGAGTATACTATTATATACGGCTAAGTGTTAACCATAACCTAATTCTAAATTAATCGCTTCGCAATAAACCCTTCAGATGAAGAAGTGATTCACACTAATAATTATCTAGAATTATCCCTAAATGAGGTTTGTACTGGCGATACCGCAATTAATCTGTCCGATGAGGAGGAAGGTCTTACTACCAACATACAGGGTTTAATTGCATTACCTACAAACTGGTAATAAGACCGTGGGATTTATCTGTGAATAAATTTTCTCTCCCACTTAGATTTTTAAAATATTTTTTAGGGTTATAAAAATCTGTTTAA